>JAMLFY010000017.1:3018523-3230248 GCA_030441495.1 Dalbergia oliveri
GGTATTTTTGGGTTTTCAGGTTTTAATAATGAAAACCTGATGAAACCCGACCCTTCTGCCATTTCCCTCAGTCTCGCATGCTCTCTCTTCCTCTTCTCTCTGGTCTCTCAAAGTCTCTCTCTACTCTTCGCGACAGCAGGGGTGCACCACGGCAGCGGCTCATCACACCTTCGACCGTCGTGTCACCAATCGCATTGTCGTCTACCGCGTCGTCTCCAATCGGGTAGAGTTCTGTTGCTGCTGCTTCTGCTCCTGCACCGTTGTCCACTTCTGCTTCTGCTTCGGGTCTTCTTCTTCTTCTTCTTCGTGTTCCCAAAATCCGTGAGCGGTGGTGAGTGGTGACTGGTGAGTATGTTTTGCTTCTGCTGCTTCTTTGTTTTTCACTTTGTTGGTCTTCTATTTGCTTGGTTTTGTCTCAATTTGTTGGACTTCTGCTTCTTCACGTGTCAATTTGTTTTGGGCTTTTGGCTCTTTTTTTTTTTCTGATCAGGAGACTTTTTAATCCAAAAATTTGACTTATTTAGTCTATTTGGTGTCTTTTATTGCTGTGCATGTATATTTGGTTTGCTGAATATTTTATTTTTGTGTCCACAATGGTGTTGATTTTATGTATTACAAATTTACAATAGGTATTAGTTGAAGGAAGAAAATGTCAAGTGGAGGAGCTAGTCAAGATAGCAAATTATTATGTTAATTTAATTGTGACCAATTTTGCAAATGTGTGTTGTCATATATATGGAACTGTCTTTCAGTTAGAAACTTTCGTTCCGTGCTTTGTTCATACGTTTTTCGTTCTTGTATCCCTCTGATCTTCGTATGGCTCGCTCCTGACAACCTGGGCTTTGATCATGGATTGCTATGTTTATTAGTCCTTGTTTGTGATTTTGATTGTGTATTTGTGGCTTTGATTATGTTTTCGTGTTTTATTTTATATATATATATTTTTTAGTCTGCCATAACCCACAACGCTCTGGCGGTTTTTTGGCTCTCCGCCATAAACCGCCATCCACGACAACCTTGGTTTGATTGCTGCTATCCAACGTTGGTTTGATTGCTGCTATCCATTGTTCTCAGCTGTTGTTATCAGGATTTTGCTACAATTTTTGCACCAGTTCATTGCTGCTTTTTGCTTGGGAATTGAGGAGCATTGTTTACTGACTTTATGCATGTGTTTCGAGGCTTAGTGGTATTGCCAACTTTGCAATTGAAAACTGTTGAATATTAACAAAAGGGGATGTTGAGTTGCTGAGATTTTACACATGAGCACTGCTGCTGCTGTCTTGGGGCTATTCTTTCTAGTATTCATGAGCATTTGTTCCCTCTCTTGCATCCTATTCTCTTATACTCTCCTCTGCAATGTCTTCTGCATTTTGCTAAATTTAATTGATGCATTATGAGAGGATGAGAATGCTTATTATGCATGTGTAATCTGCTGTTTGTTTCTGCTATCATGATTCTTGCTATAGTTATGCCCTTTTTTTTCTTTTTTTGCTTGGGAACTTAGGAAGCATGGTTCAGATTACTGGTTTGCTGAATTTATGCATGTTTGGGGCTGCTTCTGTTAGCAATTTTGTTGCATGTTTGGGGTTCTCTTGAGATCATCTTGTTGAGCTTATTGATCTTTGATTGCAACAGATGCAACCACTCTCAACACTACCGTCAGCAAGGTGACTTATTGTCACAGGAGACAGAGAATGAAGGCACCAACAGCTGAGCCATCTTTGTTCCAGCTATGAGCTTTGCCTGATCTGAGCAGTGCACAGAGCCGAGCTAGCATTCACTATTCTTCCCTTTGTAGAGAGATGAGGACATCAAGACCAAGCCAGCTGACAGGACTTCTCTCTCTATGGAGGCATGCAGAGCATGGAGCTGCTCCCCAGGCAACTGCTTCCCCCAGATGCTCTCCAGCAGTTTCCACCCATTTGGCCTAAGTGGACCCTGAGCTTGAGCACATGACTTATGAGGAGCGGTATGAGAGTAGACTTGGAGGAGGATGTGAGCAGATGGCTCTGCTGGGGAGATGAGGCTCCCGACTCTAATGACAAGTGACTTAGGGAGTAACTTTTCTTTCCTTTTTTATGATTATATTTTGCATGCATTAGGGGGCAATGCATAGTTTTAGGTTTGGGGTTTGGAAAGTTCATCCGCACTTTTTAGTTCCTGTCATTTATTTTGTTCTTCTGTCTATCTGCGTTTTCTTTTTGGTTTGAAACAAAAAATCAGTTGTTGTTGTCTATGCCCATGATGTAAAAAGTTGCTTTGTTTATTGACTCTTTAGTGACCTTGCATTTTGATCTGAACCATGAAAATCCTTTTGTGCATTTATCATTGGATTGGGAAAGATCACATGCTCATGCACTGTTTATGGAGTAATAACTTAGGATTGGTGAACCTCATGCTTTAATGTTTTATTTAGGTTGAGAATGTATTACTTTTTGCTTGAATCCCTCTTGAAATAAATTTGAGTTAAACTTAGCCTTAGAAAGGATTCATGCCATGTTTGGAGAACCCAAATTAAACCTTAAGCCTACCTTGTAACATTGGACATGCCTATTTTTCATTTGAATGAACCTCGTTACAAGGCTGAAAATTCCTTTTCTTTCTTACTCTTGAACCTTAGATTACCCTCAAGACTGCAGCTTCTAGACTCATGAGAATAGGGTAATTCTCCACCATAGTTCTTCTTGTTCCTCCTATTATATAAGTGGGTAGAAAGTTCTCAAAACGGGAAAGAAGAAAGAGTGAGGAATAAAAAGTTTGAGAAAATAAAGACGATACAAGGAAGAAAAGTGGTTCTTTGACCACTTAAGCCCAAGGTTTAGTCATAAAAAGGGGGACATGAGGATAGTGCATCAAACAATTACTTGAAGATAGTGAGTCTAGTGGTGAGGGTTTCTCAAGTTGAGGGTAACTTGTGAGCCTATATGTCTTTGCCATCATACCTATGCCCTTAGCCTTACATTACAAGCTAAGAGAAGACCTATTCATCTCTGGCTATGTGACATTCACGTAGATATAGAGAGAGAGGATTGTGGACTGTTTGATATTTTGTCTCTTCTTAAACATTACATTGGCATGAGTAAATCAATTCCGTTACTTTTACTACTCATACACACCTGATTTATTCATTTGACAATGTGGGTGCACAATTTGATGGTTAATGTTGTTCATGATTTAGATGTTTGGTGACTTTCAGTGATTTGTGAGGCAATGATGAGGGTCTCATAGGCAACAACTTCTGGATGAGTTCTTTTATATCTTTAGTCTTTTGAGTCCTTGTTTTGTTTTGTCCTTTGAGTCCTAGTTTTGTTTTAGTCCTTGATGGGGACAAGCAAGTTCTAAAGTCAAGGCTTTTGATACGTGGAGTGAGTTATATTTGGTTTATTTTAGTTAGATTCAGGTTTTAATTGCTTCATTTTTAGTTTATTTTGTTGCTCACTTTAGTTAATTATTTCATTTATGATGTTTCTAGTTAGTTGTTAATTTTATGTTTTTGGTACTCATTTTATCTTCTCTTGACTTGCAATTAGATACAAGCAAGTGGGAACGGGAAAGGAACACACAAAAGGGAACAATTTCAACTTCGCAGATACGCTACAGCACATGGAGATCATGCTGCTGTGCCAAAGAAGAGAATTTGGGACATGGCAATCATGTTGCAGCGCACGCTGCAGCGTGCTGCTGTTCCACGCCCAGGATGTTAAAGAGTAATGCGTTGCAGCACATGCCTTTGGGTCCAAATCAGTAACTTTGACCCGGTAACTATAAATAGGAACTCATGATGATCCCTAAACAACTTATGCATGATGTTTTAGAGCTCCAAGCACTCAGAGAGTGGCCAAGCAAGGATCAAGGATTCGAGAGGTCAATGGACAGAGTGATCCTGGTTCAATCTCATTCCCCTGTCCAAATTTCTGATTCTTAATGATGCTTTTTTCCCTTCATCTTCTACTCTTTCTTTTGATGTTTATTTTAATTTAGTATGAACTAAGTCTCTGTAGTTTGGGCATTATTGGATTCCACTGTCTGACATTGCTTTTATGGATTAATTTTATTTTTATTCTAATGGCTGAGTGCTTATATTTATGCTTAATGCTTTTAATTGCCCGATCAACAATTGATTGAATTGAGGGTTTGTAATAATTATACATAGGGTTTGTAAATGTTGCCTCTTAATATAAATATCGAGAGCTTATCGAAAGGTGGAGATGTTAAGCAGATTTTGCCTGTAATATCAAAGTGAACTAGACAGGAGATAGTGTAATCTACAATCAATGCTTCAGATTTGTAGTCTTCCTCAAAGTTCTTAAACTCTCTACGAACATGAGGCTTTTGATTGAATATGATGGTATTATGAATGAAGACATTTAACAAATGATTGTTACAGATAGGAGATGGACTTGTTGGTGATTCTATCAACAATGATGCTGAAGATGAAATTTCAGGTGATATTTTCATAAAAAATTTTGATATTGGTTTTCATGACCTGATTGATTTTATCTACCCAGATATCTTGCGTAATTTATCAAGTGCAGATTATTTCAAGGAAGGGTCTATTCTTGCTCCTACATTAGAGGTTGTTACACATTTTAACAACTACATAATGTCTGACCTTTCTCAAAAAGAAAAGATCTTTAAGTTGCGATTCATTATGCATAGAAGAGAGAAAAATGAAGTTTGAATTGGATGCTTTTCACTAGCAATATCAAATGGGATATATTGTTTTAAACTTCCCCTGATAAATTGATTCTAAAAGGAGCGCCGATAATGTTGTTAAGAAACATAGATTAATTAAATTGATTGTGCATTGGACCTGGGTTGGAAATAAGGAGAATGAGGAATCATGTGATTGAATGTTTAACACTAATTGGGAACAAGGTTGGTGAAGTTGTTTTGATACCTAGAATAAATATAATTTCTAACGACTTGATTCCTATAAAATTTTAGAGAAGACAACTTCCAATCATAATTTCCTTTACTATGACCATTAATAAATCTCAAGGCCAGATATTATCTACAGTTCGTTATATATATTGAGACTAATGTTTACTCATAGTCAATTATATGTAGCTTTTTCACGAATAAAAATTAAGAAAGACTTAAAATTTTCTTAGGGAATCATGATGGAATAACACATGGATGCGCAATTAATGTAGTTTACATGAAAGTATTCGAAAATATGTCTTGAAATGGTATGTGTTGAGTAATACAATTCATTTTGTATTTAACAATTTTTTTAATATACTTAATGTGCAATTACAAACATTGATTTTATTATATTCTGCAGGTGTTTGTCAACAATAAAGGGTTCAAGAGTCTTCTCAAACATGATTTTCAAATGAGAAATGTTATTTTAACTTTTTGTTGGACAATTATTAACACACTCATATTCACATTTGAATAGGTGACCCAATTAAGTGAGGTTCATATCAATTTAATGGTGGATATGGGTGTGTTGGCATGGATGTGTCTCACAAAGTGTAGTCAAAATAATATTACTCTTTCAAATAGCAAAATGATGAAGCATTAACATAAACTAATGTTATTTTGACTCACATTTGTGGACACATGCCAACATATTCACACCTACTATTGAATTGGATGTGGGTCTGACTTAGTTTGGGTCTACACCTCATCCGATGTAGATGTGAATGTGTTGATAATCCATAAAGTATGAGTTAAAATAACATTTCACTTAACATAGTGTACAACGTAATATTTTAAACCACTTGTGGAGCTGTACATGTTATGTCATATGAGATATTTCTATATTTTTCATGTCATCTAACTCAGGATGATCAAAGGGAATATATTGAATCTTTTTAATCTGATTCTATCATGCATTATGATTTACACCAACTTATTTTGTCCATTATGTTTGTGATCAAAATAGTCTACTGCACACGGGCTATTAAACTAGTTCAAACTCTGAAGTAGATATAATTCCACGTCCAATGCACATGTTTGTTAATTTTTTTTCAAAAAAATTTAATAATAATGCTTTGAAAGAAATATATAATACTGAATAAAAATTAGGTACGATGAGTAATATTGAATTTTATTTGTTCTATACAATACTTTTAGTGCAGCGTATATATTCATAATTTTTTTCAACTATCAGAATTTCAATCTCTTTTGGTGAGATCATTTTAGACAATGCAACATATAATTATTTATGACAAATATTGGTTTTGGCAACTATAACCTTTTATAGTTTAATGATTGGTCTTGACTTAATTTGGTTTATTATCGTTTGCATAAAACAACTTAATCAGGATTTATTTTATTCAAAATAAAAGGGTGCTTTCCTTTGCCATAAAACCTATTAAGGGGATAAGTAATTTGGTATTGTCATTGGTGTAGTTATTTTTGCTTCTATTATTCAACTTCTTACAGTATACATATTTTATTTAATTTACCAAAAAAGTTAATTTTAACTTCTTTACAAATAAACAAATTAATTATCACCTAAGGAAGCGACTCAAGTAAAAAGAATGATTTATTTGAAAGTGAGATGAGAAAATCATGATTGTTGGATTTTACGTAAATAGTCAAGATTAAAATATAAAATTATATGATTTTTTAAAAGATCACAAACCAATCCATGTATGGGCAAGGTTGGATCTGGAAATCATGTAAAGGAAGGGCCGAAAGTATTGAATCATATATGTATTATAAAATAATTATTTAATTTACATATATATACACACACACACTTATTAGTAATCAGTAGTAAAATATATTCTAAAAGTCAAATTATAAATTACAAATTACAAATATTTGATTTTGGTGCTTGAGAATTTCAATTAGATATTTCTAATTTGCTATGTTTGTCTTTATCATAACTGACTATGAATTTAGTTATCATTTATCAATAAATAAATAGCATATGAAAAATTTCTCTCAAAGATATTATAGTACAATTTTTTTATGACAACATCTAAGATCTTATTTCATAAAGTAACTAGTATATCTAAAAGGAACTAGTAAAACTGGATAATATGTCTAAAAGAGTATAAATAAAATTGTAATAGGTCTTCTGATTTTTTTAATATATTCATGTAAGTTTATATTGTTTACATTTTTCAGTTAAGTGTATATATTGAACAACTATTGAGATAAGGGTGGGTCCAAGGCCCCTGCTCACCCTTTCCCTCCATCCCAAATGCTGGAGGCTTATGTCCCCATTACAATTTGAAATTTATGTTGTTGAAGAGTATATAGGTAGTATATAGGTATGTGTGTATATATATATATTCGACAAAATGGAAAAACAATGAAGGCAGCATAGATGGAAGCATGATAAAATTTGTACAATAATATATATCGAAACATTTAAGCACAACTTAAGCAATTCAATCTTTTTTCCACATGCTTTAAATTATTATCTAAAAAAAGAAACATATCATACAATTGATCTAGTAAAATTTGATCTCCTGGAAAAGGATGAGCTTCAAATTCTTCAATGGTTTCGAACACTTTTTTTTTTTTTTTATCTTTTATCAATCTCCTTTTTGCAATTCTAAGTACATAAAAGGGAATCATAAAAACAAACAAAAGTTTGCAGAAGAGTTGAAACACTTACAAATATTGAAAAAGTTCTCTAATATATATTGAAACGAGGAGAGAATACAAAAGTACACTAAAATTTTGAAAGAGAAAATTTTACAATGATGAGTAAGCACCTTGAACTTTCAGCTAAACTCTCGATGATTCACTACTTCAATCTTGCATCTATTTATAAGGTGTTTTTGAACTATGGAGAATTATTAAGGGATAGCTGTTTTCACAATCGTCTTGAACAATATTGTTGCTTTAATAACTTCTTAGAATCTTTAATAAAGTAAGTATTATTGAGACTTATTTATTAAAGTTGTCTGTCAAATATTATTAAAGTATATCTAGGATCTTCTCTCTCTCGCAAGGCCTTGTTGACACGTCAAAGTATTTATGTTGATCCTTGATGTCGTCTTGTATTTGTTCGTGGAGAGCATCTATCCGAAAGTGAACGGACAGATTTGTTAGAATCTTGGCAGGACGAGCACCTTTCTTTTAGTAGAAAAGTTTAATTTTTTGGCAGGTCAATTCCTAAGCAATCATCTTCATTCAAAGGAGTGAAACTTCCTGAAAAGCCTACTTCATCTTCTTCTTGTTTAACTGTTTGACCACTTTTATTCATGGCTTCATTAAGTCTTTTGAGGAATTCTTGATGAGATCCAAGCTCCAGCTAATTTAGCCATTATTTGGGATTTTCTTTAAACTGAGTTCTTTCTTCTTTTTGACAGTCTTCTTATATTTTGGATTTTTTATGAATAAGTCATGGAGCCTTGCTCTGGAAACATATTTCAGGTCATATTTTCCCCACCATTTGGATCGTATTGAACGGGACAACCACCTAAGCTTAAACTTATCACCTTCTTTGAGGGCATAAGTATAGTCCCAAGACATTATCCAACTTCCTGCAAAGCTTACTAAAAATGAAAGATTTCTTGATCCTCCTGGGAAAGTAGTGTGGTCCTTGAATTCTTGAATAGTATGTACTAATGCTTATGGAAATATTTCAAGATGGGGTCCAAAGAATTGAAATCAATTAATTAACCATTTTGGGAATTTCAAAGGCATTTGCCTTTCAAACCATAAGACCCAGGAATGGGAAAAAGGTCTTAAATATAGTATATTGTACCAGGCTTCTACATAATCAAAGTAAGTAAAACTACTAGGTTTAAAAGCTTTATTAGAAAATTCCTTTGGTTGATGAAGAGGGTTTTCCAATATGAGGGAGACAAGATCTTTTTAATTAGGATTTTTAAATGAGAGATTTTGTCCTTTTCATAATAGTGAACAAGTTCTATTGACTAGTATCTACTAAAATATATTCATAGAAAATTCTTGGTTTTAGAGGATGAGTAGGCTGATGTTCAAAGTCATGAGAAAATATCTTTTGAGCAATTTGGCGAGGGATTGATAACCATTCGTCTTTGTCACGACCCAACTAGAACGTGAGGCATGTAAGGAATTTCATCCCCACGTAAGCCTTCTGGGTGACATATCTCTAAATGCATAATTTATCAAAATATCATACTTAAAACATAATTCTCTTCTAAATCAAAATCCAGTTCTCTATTTAAAACATCATACTTTAGTTCATAGAGACTAAAATATTTATCATATATATATATATATATATATATATAAGTCTAAAAGATCTAAATAAACCTGATTATGAAATTGTAAACCGCTTCATCATGTGATACTAATTTAAAATCTGAGAACACACTTAATGCTGGAAATCTGAAATTCAAACACGTCTCTAGTAGGTTACATGAATCCTTAACCATAATCTATATTTCAAAATACATTCTTGAACTTTGAACACATATAAGACAAATATATAAACTCCAAAATAGCTACAATATCTCAAAATACATGCGTGGTTCGGATCTTGCCTACACATCTATTGCAGTACTCTAACTCTAACATAATCCTACTCTAAGCCTTCCTGAAAGTAAGACTCACCATGGAAACAACTCTGACTGGATCGGTGAATGAACTATAGCTAAACCTCCAGTGAGAGAAAGGAGAGGGGTGAGTCAACGGACTCAAGTGAGTGAGTTTTCATCTATCACCCACATGGGACAACCAAGAAATATACATAAGACAATATACATGCAACAAACATAAATCAATTGATACTTACATACATAACTATATAACAAAACACTTTTCATTTCATAGATTTATAAACAAGCATTATAAATCATAATCAATCATGAAAACATTTTAACTAATGGTGCGGTAGAGCTTTGAGAAACAATATGCTGAACATAACAAATAATTACATAAATATAATAAAAGCTATAAATCATAACTGCTAGGTGGTCTCAGTCCTTGGCGAATAAGAGCTTCTGTTTGTAATCTTAATGGTCCTTAGCGAACCACGTCCCTGGTGGACTAATCTAAAATAGAATAAAATTGCCCCTAGTAGGCCTTGGTATACCAAGGTTAACGAAATAACTGTCGTTAACTCATAGTTTGTCTCTTTATCTCTATCGACTAAATTAGTTTGAACTAAATCCATAACTGAAGGGTGGATACTCTCCCTGGCAAACAAGAGCCCCTGGTCGATATCTTAAAACTCTTAAATTCTTAGTACTCTAAGAGTTCTGGATTCACATAACTCTAACAACTTGAATTTAGCATAACTGGCTATGAAAATTGTGCCCAAGGATCACTTGCTTGTAAGCATTCGTTCAAGCCCAGAATATGTGTATGGCAGTTGTTATGAATCATACTAAATTCCGTACCTATTAGTACCATAAGCTAAAGTTCTAAATTTATATCTTAAGCTAACATATTTTCATAAACTTGGTAATTCTAGTATTATACTTTAAAACCAAAAGGGTTCATAATCATAAAAACTCTGAAATCATAATAACACTTCTGTCATGAAACTAAGCATACTTTGTTCAACATTTCCCTAACATATATAAATATCTTAACTGAACATTCTAAAAACATAGTTTGAAATCTTAAATTCTTAAAATCATAGCGATATCATAAACTCATAGGAATAAGTTTAATAAATTAGCAACGTGATAAATCATATATTCTTCCAATAATCATTCCATGAGCACATAAAACATTTTTATAGCATGCATTCATCCAATTCATGGTCCCATGGTTTTCTAAAATACATTTTTCATGCTATAGTCAAAAGTCATAATTTTTGCTAGCTTTGCGTAACTTGTAAAATCATATCTATATCCTATTTTCATTTCTAATATTTTTATTTCTAACTACATGTTTAACAATCATAATGCATCAAACATAGTTATAACGGCTAAAATATGGTCATGAGTTTGAACCCACTTACCATTAGGAGGGAGTATGTGGGCACCACCAACTTAACCTTGAGAGTTTGGAATGACACCAACAATTGCCATAGATCAACATCAAACTCTAGATTAATCCTAATACTCTCTACATAGCTCCAATCCAACTCTAACAACATTGGAGGAGCACTCTCACTTGATAATAATGAGAGAAACAAAAAAACCTATACTCTATAATATGGAAGAGGAGAAAAAGGAAGCATAAACCAACAACTAAACTCACCTTGAAGCTTTGAGGAGTGGGTTTGATGGAGGAGAATGGAAGGGAGGAAGAAGGAGAGGAAATGATATTTTGGGGTAAGGTTTCAGAAATGGGGAGTGAAACCCAAGTTAGGGATTTATATAGGGGGTGAGGTATCACTTAAATGAAATTCCATCATTTTGTACTGTCACGCATCAGGGCACCGCTATAGTGGTCAAGGAGCTTCAGCTGGGTGACCGCACAATAAGGGGGCCACTATAGCACTATGCAGGATGCCAAACACCCCAAATATCCTTCTGACTACTATGGCGGTGACATTAAACCTTATTCAGCACTTTGAGTCATTCTGGCATCTAGGTTGTCTCAATACTCACTTATTTACATTTCTTTTTAAGTTAATGTAGCCATTAACTTTAAAATATAAATGTAAATAAGGAAGTGCCCCTATTTGATTCAAATAAAATATCATAGAAAAAAAATCCCAACACAATAAAATCCAAATTTTGGGTTTTAGTTCAAATTTGGGAATCTTTAAGATTTTATAAACTTGTGGACTAATAACGAAATGCTTAAAGGTTTCATAAAATTTATTAAAAATTATTCTTTAACTTCTTTTCCCTTTGGAAACAATTCCTGGAACTTTTAATCCCAAGAATGTGGCTCTATCTTATAGCCTTCCAAGGACGTGTAGGATCCGACTTAGTGAAATTTAGGACCAAGCGCGAATAGGGTAACTGGCACCTTCCTAGAAAAAAAAATTTTCTAACTTTTTATTTAAAAACTAGAGTATTACAGCCTTCTATATGAGATTTTCTACATATTTATACAGGTTGTATTGATGGGTTCTGGTGGTTATGGTGGTTGGTGCATTTGGCATTATTGAAAGGCTTAGATTTTGAACTAGAAGGTGATATGTTTATAGCTTATTGGTAAGTCAATGGTCTAAACCTATTTGAATTGGGAAGAGGTAGAGATGGTCTTATAATGTTTAGAGGGGTATAAGGACTAATACCAGGCCTTATTGATCTCATTGGAGGATATTGAACCATTAATTCTTGATCTAGAGATCTGTATTGAACAAGCTTTTTGGATCCACTTGATGATTTGATACCAGTAAAGGTTACCCCATATTCATCTTTTGTCATCTTTTTACTCATGATGTTTACCCTGTAAAAACTCTCTTGTAAGAAAGTCTAGAAGTGCATTGAACTTTCCATCAATGTGTTGAATCTCAAAATCAAAGCAAGTAAAGATTGCCATCTAGCAAAAATGTGTTTTAAAACTAAATTTTTAACATATTTTTCTAAAAGGGTTTTGTTGCCTTGCAATCAGTTGTTACAAAAAATCTTTTGGAAAATAAATTATCTTGAAATTTCATGATGCACAAAACTATTGAAAGTACTTCTTTTTTAATAGTACTATATTTTTCTTGAGGTCTTGTCAAATTCTGAATGATACTTAACTATTTGTTCCTTATCTGACTCGGCTTTGATCTATTTTAGAACACCATCATATCCTAGATCAAAGCGTCGTTTCTACTATTATAAAAGCATCAGGGTCTAAGAGTCCTAAACATAGGAGTTTTTTTTTACTATTCTTTTTAATTGTTTAGCACCTTTTGTCATTTCTTCAAACCATTGTGGAGAATTCTTTCTAAGTATCTTGTATAAAGGTTTACAAATTATTCTAAGATTTGAGATAAAATTAGAGACATAGTTTATACATCCTAAAAATCTTTGCAACTAATTTTTATCTTAATCTCATCTAGGAATTTGTCAGCAAATTCTATTGATCTACTAATTGGGGTTATTGTTCCTTGATAAACTTCAAATCCTAAAAATCTAGTCTTGGTTTGAAATAGTTTCATTTTTCTTGCCAAAACTACTAATCCATTTTCCTTTATGACTTCAGAAAATTTATTGAGATGTTCAAAATGATGATTTATAGATTTAGAATAAACAAGTACATCATCTAAATATACTATAGTAAAATCAGAGTATTGATTAAAGATTTCATTTATTATATTCTGAAATTCACTAGGAGCATTTTTTAATCCTTGTGTCATTACATTCCACTCATAATGTCTAAATGAAACTATAAAACTGTTTTGTATTCTGATTCTTTTACTTGTATTTGGTAATATCCTGATTTCATGTCAAATTTTGAAAATATCAGTCTTATTTATTCTTCATATTAAATCCTTTTTTATTTGGTAATGGGTATCTAATCCATTTTAATACCTTATTTAATGGTTTATGGTTAATAACTAATCTTGGAGCATCTCTTTCTTTTTTGAAGCATTCATGACATAAAATCCTACGCAACTCTATGGAGACTTGCTGAGTCTAGTTAATCCTTTATCTAAATATTCTTGTATTTCCTTTTTACCATAATTTAGATATTCTTGATTCATTTGGATAGGCCTTGCCTTTGTTGGAATATTTTGTTCATTAAATCCTTCTGCTTGGTAGAGAAGTTATGTGTTTCTTCCTATCTCAAAAGGAATTAGAAAGTTCAACACATATTTCCTTTTAAAATTTTTCTTGTAATTTTTTTATTTTATTTTTTATGTTTTCATTATTAAGTTGTTCTTCTATTCTTTTATACTTAATTTCTTCATTTAACATATTTATTTGCTTTTGTTTAATTGATATTAAGTTTATTGAATGGGTGAGTTTATCTTGAATGAATTTAAGTTTTTGATTTGTGGAAAGTCTAAAAAGTCAAACCTAGCCTACCTTCCCCCCTCCCCTTTTTGTTTTTGAAACAAGGCCTATCTCAGTACATGAAAAAGGGTATATAATAATACTAAAAATGGAGTTCGTAATATTAAAGATTCATGCATATCTTTTACTAATATGAAAGAAGTTGTATAGCACATGTTGTCCTTGCAAATTTTTGCTTTTGGTAATTTATATTTTATATCTAATCTACTATTATTAACTCTTGTATGTGCTTCATAAAATTTTTGGTATTAATCCTTCTTGAATACAATTAGAATTAGCTTCTGAATCTATTGTTGCTTTAATTTCATATACTTGATCATAAACTATTAAGTTTACCTTACAATGCCATTTATGGGTTAATATTTTTGCAATCATATTAATATAATTTTCCAAAGGCTCTCATTCTTCTATATTTTTTAATAGTGGTATATTTCTCACATTAGATGTAGTATCTTCAGATATTTCCTTATGATCGTAATATTGATTGTCCTTTTAATTCTAGGTATTTTATTGAAATCAAAATCTTGTTTTTTAAATATTTTATTTCTTGTTTTAATATTTTTATTTCATTTTACAATTCTTTAGTAGATATTTGATCAGTAGGATTTTTAAATCGTTCTATAATTTCTTTTAATTCTACTCTTGGAACATCATTTTTAATTCTATCTTGTTCATCTAGTAAATTTTTTAGTTGCTATAAGAATTTAGTTTTTAAATCCATTCTTCCATTTTATCTACAATACTTAATAACGTATTTGTTTAATGTCTTGTTAATACATTTATTGATTTTTTGCAGTTTGAACAAGTACATAATTCAGGTTCTAGCAGACTTCATTATTTTCTTCTTGAATTGATTCATTTTCAGAGGAGTAATCTTCATAGATTCCAAGAACTAGATTCAGATAAGTATTCTGATTCATGTTGATCATTTATTAATACGTTAATTAGTCCTTCTTTTAAATCTTCTGGAATGTTTAAATTATTGATCTTATGTTTAACCTTACAATTCTTTGCATAATGTCCTATCCTTCCACATTTATAACATTTTCCTTTGAACTGACCTTTTGTCTTATTTGTTTTCTTTTTTTGTAGGTTTTGACTTTGAAGGGTTATCAGGGGTATGTTTGGTCTTTTTGTATCTTCTAAAGGGTTTTTTATAAGTGGTTTTATTCTTATTCTTTCATGTTTTACTTGGAGCTTTTATTCAGAGATTCCAAATTGATCGCAAAAAGTTCCCAACTCATTACGACTAATTTGAGCTTCATGTCTTAATTTATTTTGAAGTTTAAAGTCATTACAAACTTGTATTCCTGTTTCTACTATTTGGCAATGTAATTGTCTAAAGGTTAAATGATCATAAAGAATGTCACTGTTATTTTGTTGAGCTATATTATTTTTTACTTTTTCTCATAATAATCTAGGAAGTCTAGCAATAAATCTTTCTTAGGATATGCCAGCACCATCTGGTCTCATGCATACTTAGTATAAGAACATGTCTTTATACCATCAATAATCAGACATTGTTGGACAATGTAAATTCCTTAATTGTTTGACAGCTCTATTATATATTTGTCCTGGATCACCTATGAAGTGTTTCATTATTGCATAGATTAATGTTGTTGTTGTGTCTTCCATTGGTGCTTCTGCACCAAGCTTAGCTTCTGTAGCTTTTAAAACATGTTGTCTTTCTGCTTCTGTTAAAAGGTTATCCCACCAACCTTTTAATTGTCCAGTGAATCCTTTTATGATTATCATAGCTATTCTTTTCTTTGAATTTCCTTTTATGGAGAAAGCTGTGACAACCATAGTCATTTGTTGCATGACATCTAGGATGAGTTGTTCACTCATTCCATCAATGTTCCATTCAACAATAGCTTCTCCAGGAAATGCGTTTCAACCATTTGAGTTTTTTCTTTGTATTGAACATAAAAGAGAGGGTCTAGGATAATATGTTCTAGTTTTGGCATATTTTATTTTATTAATAGCTATGTCTTGGTCATTCTCCTATTCTAAGGTATTTATTGATAAAGGGGCTTTATCCTGTTTGTTTGATTTATTAGTTATTGCTAAATCTTCTAATTTTTTTCATAATATCATTCACTACTACTTCGTTTGAAAATTTTAATTTTGCAGACTTTATTCCTTTTTCTGGAATAGTTAATAATTTATATACTGGTCTTTGAGGATCAAATGAGAAATCTTTATAAGTTTTCATAAAGGTTGAGGGTGTTGATGATGTTGATGCTTCTTTTGTTTCTATTCTATCTAATTGTTGGGCCATAGTATGCAATGTTTGATTTGTAAAGTTTAATTGTTCATAAACTTTATGAAAATCTTTATTTTCTTTATTTATTTTAAAAGGGGTGGCATCCACTTCTAAGTTACTTACTTTTATTTTTGTCGGGGTGGATGAACAAAAGAAGTACCCGTTCTTCAGTAGTCTTCCATTCTCTAACTGCCCTACTATTCATTTGTATTTGTTTATTTTTGTATGTTTTGATTTTTATAGAACCATTCTTCAAACCATAAAAATAAAGGGAGATTAACCTTGTATTCTTCTAGACATTTATAAAATTCTTGTAAATATTCATATGTCTGTTGCTTTGTAAAAGTTTTGAAATACCAATTTCTTTTTTCTTGATTATTCGATGCTAAGAAGTCCTTTTTTACTTCAAAAGGTTTTTCTTCTTGAGATATCATATTTATGACTTAGGATCTAGTTCCTGGATATTTTGGAGAGTCAGTTTTGGACTCTCTGATAAGTAGGTTGTGGAATATTTGGTTGGTAAATTGGTTGGGGAATGTTGGGTGCAAAATCAACTCTTCTAAAGTCTAGATTAGAACGTCTACTATCTATAGAGTTTAGGGATGGGTCATACATGTAATGGTTTCTTGAACTTTCTCTAACTAAGTTTGTCATTCTAATTCTAATATTTATATTTCCTTCAATATCTCGTCTTATAGTTTCTATTTTTGTATTTTCTATTTTTTTATGAGGCATTATTGGCTTTAGATTCCAATCAGTAGACATTTTTGCTATTACTTCATAATGTTTTAATCTTTTTGGAGTATGGGTTCTTGATTTTGAAAGATTTGTTTCTCTGTTAAGGTTTCATTTCTTGGAGATGATTTTAATGCCTTAAAATTATAATCTGCTTTGAAATTTTATAATAGATTTTATATATTACATCTAGATGCATAACACCTGTATCAACTATATTTCAGGAGTTTTGATAATTAATTCAAAAGCAGTTTTGGTGGGTGGATTTCAAAGATCCATTGCATAGTTTGGATAATAATTGGCAAGACTCATGAACATTAGACTCTAATATAGCTAGGGCTTGATCTTCAAATTCTATAAGTCTTATATCTCGTAATATTGCAATTACAGGAGTATTGATTCCTATTCTTACAAAAGGTTTTATTGCAACTTGTATTATCTGATATGAATATAATGGTAACCATTATGAATATGTTTATTGATCAAATTTTCATCTAAGAGTTTTATGATGGTATGGGTATCTTCAATAGATTGGGTTTCTTCAATGCAATAAATGTGTTGTTTTGACTGAGATTTATTATACTAGTTCTATAAATTTCTTTATGTTTTACCTTAGGTATGGACAAGTTTTGAAGCTTATTTTCTATAGCCACTATTATTAGCTCTTTACTTTGATATTCATCTTGATCTATAGTAAGAGCAGAGGTAGAGGTAGACGAAGGGTCATATGTTATTACTATTATTTTTCCATTAAAGCTGGACATAGGCCAGGAATAGTTGTTAATCCTAATATAGTTATCCCTGGAACTCATTTGTACTTAGAACATTAATCATTAATTGTTTCAGAATTAAGAAGTTTTATAAAAATTTAAGTGAAAAATCTTGAGTTTATTGTGTTGGTAAACCTCTAGTAGTCCGTTGGTAAGCCTAAAAGTGGTGTTCTCGAAGGTATTCAATAGAATTAGGAGAAATCCTAAAGGAAATTCCATTAAAGTTTATAGAATAACTACTTAAGTCTGAATTAATTAAATGACTAGTCTTCTAAGATATATATGTCCCTATTATTTTATTTTGTTTGACCCCATATAAAGATCAAAATCGTGTAAAACTTTTTATTATGTTTATGTATTATTTTTGCCCCATCACTTAATTTTTTGGATCCATCACTGCATATATAGTTACTAGTTGTTTGACCCGTGCATTGCAGGGTAATGAAAAAAATAGTTTGTTGACATTAAGGAAAATAAATAATAATTTATTTAAATATATCTTATATAAAATTGAACATATAAATTTATTTTAAAAATAATTGAATAATTAAACAAATAGAAAAAAATATAACGTGTCATTCTATTTTATATCTTATTTCGAATATTATGTTTATAAGGCTAAAAATATCTCGGTAGATGATTTATAACTAATAATAAAGAGCCTATTTTATAAATATTTTGCACATCTTGAAAGTTGAAATTGTTGAAAAATAAAAGAAAATAAGCGGATAATTTAATTATATTATGAGCTATTTATAGGAATGACAATTGGTATCCATGAGAAAATGGACATGTCTCACCCCAGTCCCGAATTTAGAATTTTACTTTGATCCCATCCCAATCCATTCTTCCCCATTTCCCATTGCCATGGGGATTTGAATCCCTATTGGTATTCATGGGTTTATTAAAAATTTTCAAAAAGAGAAAAATTAAAAATATTTTGAAATTCAAAACAAAAATGTCCATAGTAACAAATATTACTAATACAACATAATCCAAATTAAAATTAAAAATGCATACATAATTGCAAATCTAACAAAGATAATTAAAAAAAATGAGCATGTGTTATCCCGTTCTTGCTCTATTTAACAAATGGGAACCTCCCTGTCAATCGTCCCAAGAAAACAAAATCTATCCTAATTCTTATCCCATTATTAAGTAATCCCTACGTGTATCTACTTCATTGGTTTTTTCTTTGTCATCCTTAGTCATGTACAACTTTTTCATAAATTAAAGTACTTGATTTATAAATACATAAAAACAATTTTTCTAATTAATGGATATATTTAATTTATGTGATTTCAATTACACATCCTCTCCTTGTATATCATTTTAGTAAATTAAAATATCAATTTTAAAATATATTATAATTAATATGTTATAATTAGTAAAAAAAATCATATATAATCCTAATTTATGTCATCTCAATTATTGAAGTAGTATATCAATTACATAATTATTTTTAATTAAAAAGTAATATAATTATTTAATTTTTTAAAAAATTATAAATAATTAGTATCATTATCACATAAGTGTAAATTATGAAATTGATTTTTTAAAAATATTTTAATTTTGAAAATTTGATTTTTTTTTCAAAAAAATAATATGAAACAATTGTGGAATTGATAAATTGAAATGTTTAAGTTTCAAAAAATTAAATATAGCATAGTGATATATATATATATATATATATATATATATATATATATATGATTTTCAAAAACTCTAGATTTGAAGTTAGAAACTTTTTTTCCAACCCCATCCTCATTTAGAATTTTCTCTCATCACCATCGTCATCCCCATCATAGATCTTCATTCTTCATTTCTTGTAAAGATTTGAATCCTCCATGTATTCATGGATTTATTAAAAAAATTTCAAAAAAAATTTTTAAAAGGTAATAGAAAGGATAATAATAATAATATTAGTATATATATGTTATTGATTGATATGGATATCAATATCAATTAAAGATTATAATATTAGGCATATGAAAAAAGGTAACAATATTATTTATTATTAATTTTTTGTATGTTTCTATTTTTTTGGTATGTGTGTAATATTAGCTTTTATGAATTAGAAAAAGAAATTTGTCACTTAAATAGTTAGGTGGGGATTTGGAAAATAAAATTAGTAATCTATCAATAATTATATTTTTCTAAATAAAAAATATATTAATAATGATTATAATTTATCAAAGCAAACACAAATAAATATGGATTGTATATAGTTACAAAATAATATTTTAAATTTTATCAATTAATTAAAAGTTTTAGCATAAGAAAAGAAAGAACAATAAATACATATATTGGAAGAAAAATCAATAAACAGCTATACATATATCAATATATTTGATTCACATCAAAATAAAAAAGAATAATAGTTAATAATTAATTTGTACAATGTCAATGCACAATGAAAATTTTAAATGGAATTGAAATTATAATTCAATGGCTATGTATATATATTAAATTTAACAATCTTTAAGCCTTACAAAATAATAAAGAAAAAATAAATTGAAGAAGGTAGAACAGCATAAACAAATTTCAATGGAGATGAGTTGATGCATTTTGTCTAATATTGCTATTAGAATCATTAGCTTGGTTGTACACTAACTAACTAAGGAAAGTGTTGCTCTACACAACAACAATTCCCTCTCATAAATGTTCTGATAAACAAATAGCTGAACAAAATCAAAGGTAAAAATAGAAGTAAAACCAAATAAAATCTTGAATCATTCTTAGTCTTTAATCTTTACTATCTTGAGTCTAGTGAAATGACAAGTTGAGATAGTCTATTAATAACATCTCCTTTACTTAATTGTGGCTTCAAATTATGAAAAGAAAAAATTATAAAATCATTAATACTGGTTTATACAACAATAAAATTAATCTCAAATTCAATAAAATGTTTATTAAATTATTTATGAAAAATACAATTACCTTTGCTACAAAGGATTGGATAATACTACGTTAAGTTTATAGCCTAGTGGTTGTCTCCTGCACAAAACATAGAAAAAAAAATCATTAAGATATATACACAAAGTAAAAGACTAAATAAACATAGAAAAATCTCTATATAAAACAAAAAAAAATTACAAAGAAGAAAGGTAGAAATAAATTATATATAAACAACGAAAATGAAAAGGATAAATAAATTGAATTATTTTAAGAGAACTTAAAAAAATCAAATCTTTATTTCATTGAGGAAACATATAAATGTATAAAATATATATACAAATTAAAAATACTAAACAAATATAAAAAAATGTTGTACAAAAAAAAAGAAATCTTACAAAGAAGAAAAGAGTTTTAAAGAAGAATGGTGAAAGATTTGAATTTTCTAACCTACAAATTCTTATTTCTTAATATAAACCACGAAGAAGAAAATTAAAAGGTGAAGTAAATTAATGTATTTTAAGAGAACTAATAGATAATAAATGAAGAGAAATAAAAAATATGAAAATAAGAGAGAAAGAATGAAAGAGAAAAGAAAGTTGTAGAATAGAGAGGAGAAATGAAATGAGGTGTTACCATTTCATACCAAAGCTCTAGGTAGTAGAGATCTTAGTAATAAACTGATATTGCATATTCTAATAAGAGAAATTAAGGATTTTTATTTCGATTAGTATAAGCGA
The DNA here is from genome assembly GCA_030441495.1 of Dalbergia oliveri. Lineage (NCBI taxonomy): Eukaryota > Viridiplantae > Streptophyta > Magnoliopsida > Fabales > Fabaceae > Dalbergia > Dalbergia oliveri. The sequence goes on from JAMLFY010000017.1 coordinate 3,039,750, forward strand.
TAATTTTTTATAACAATGAATATTTTACAGATTCTAAAAGTAATTTAAGGGGTTTATATTTCGATTATCAGTCCTTTCTTGATAGCAATAGTTTTTGTTTCCATTTTTATTTTTGTGCTAATCTGATTGAATTTGATTTGTTGTGAAATAGAAATTAAGTAGTCTATATTGAATCCAAAATTCAAAATATAAAGGTGAATTCAAAATTTAAAATTTTTTAATTAATATGAAAAAATATGTGTTTAATTGAAAAAATATATATTATCCAAAATAGAAAAAGATATGCATCACGTGAATATCCATTTTTAATATTAAATAATTTAGATTGACATATTTTGATCAATTATATCATTTAAAGTAAGAGTTGTAATGGTTTGAAGTCCAATATTTAATCTAAAATATTTATGTTGTATTAATGAAATAGATATGAAAGTAATTTTTATAACAAAATAATTAATAATCAAGGTTATAAATATCATGGGTCATAAGTTGCCCTATGAGTGACATAAAACTTTACCTAGAATGAATTGGAATATTAGTATTATAGATATAGCTCAGATTTGTCCTCTTACTCTTAATAAACCATTCTTATCATTTGAGTTGTCCACTATCACTGTATGTATAGTTATATGGTTACAATTTATTTCTCTTATTCTTTTAATAAACCATTCTTGCCATTCATGCTATCATAAGCTACCGTATTAATGTGATTATTTAAACTTTAATCTTATTAAATTCAAAGATAAAAAACTTATATTGGCATGTGAAATTAAATAAAGTGTTATAAACTAATTTTTCTTGATAATATTAATCACTTTTTCATTTAAACTTACCTAGTAACTAATTGACAGTAAAAATTCGTCTACTTAAAAAAATAAGTTTAACAATTTTGAATTTTAGGTAAATTAAGTATCAAAATTAAAATCACAAAAAATGAGTTATCATGAGCTAATGTAGTAACATGAATATTTAAATTTTGATGTTATAAAATTCAAAAATTAAAAATGAATATTATGTGTAACTAAATTATAAAATATTATGTGGAACCAATTTTTGAGAATGATAAGATATCATCTTTCTTTAAATTTGACTAAAGATAACAACAAATTATTTATTATTTTTTAAAAATAAAATAAAATTATAAAATTACAATAAATTAAAATTAATGATAATTATAAATTATTATGAATTAAATCAAATTCAAAGGTGAACTATTAATATTTTCATTTGCAACAATATAAAACGATATTATTTTTTAACTATTAAAATTTGAAAGATACAAGTTATATTATTACTCCAAGGAAAATGCTAGACAACTAGAAATTTATACAAAATTTTGTATCTAGAATAATGTAACATAATTATTAGTCTTTAAATGAATTGTTGGATCATACTATTTATTTTTGTAATACTTAAATATACGTGAATAGATAGATTTCACACGGTCCTAGGTCCCTGGGACCCACAGTGTACTAAGAAAGCATCGAATGTGTGAAGGGCTAAAGGATGCAGCTTGGATGTTGATGCAAAATTCTCAGACAGCCTCATCAGTGAGGCTAGAAGGCTGTGGGTAGTTGTGGTCAGTATCAGAGTGGTGCTTCACATGCTAGATGCAGCGAGCTTCCAAGCCTGATGTCGGCATAGTCCTGAAAACAAGTTCGTTAAGAGATCCAACACCAGTTTAAAACCGTTCTCAGGCTTCCACTCCCCATATCCAAATCCTTAACCCTCCAAACACATTCCCTCCCCTTTCCTCTCTTTCTACTCAATCTTTCTCCTTCCATTAGATCAAAGGTAAGGGTTTATTCGATTTTGCTATCTTCTTCCTCTCCATTTCATGTTCTATGTTATGGGCATCTTTGTTTCTTATTGTTGTCAAGTGGGGGTGCTCACCAATGTTGTTAGAATTGTGTTAGAGTTATCTAGAGGTGATTAGAGTTTGATCATTAGTCTATGTTGCTCTATGACAGTTATTGGTGTCATTTCAAACTCTCAAGGTCAAGTTAGTGGTCCCGCATACTCTCGGCTTTAAACGGTGAGTGGGTTCAAACTTATGGCCTTACTTTTAAGCATTATGAGTATGTTTTATGCATGATAATTGTTAAATATGAAATTAGAGATGAAAGTATAATTATACATGATTTTGTAAGTATGGCAAGCTAACCAAAGATTATGATTTTGAATATAGCATGAAAAGGTGTTTAGAAAACCATGGGACCATTATTGATATATTGTATGTTATAAAAATGTTTTATGTGCAAGAAGAATGATTGCCCGTTGTCTAAGAGAAGTTACAAGCTAGAGAGTAGAAAAACGATACCCTAGAGGAAAGAGTCGCATGAGAATGACTTGGAGTTAGTGGGTAGAATCACGATGAGAGCATGAATCATGCATATAGGCATACTATAGGATGGATGCTTTGTTGTTTTTTGTGTGTGAAATTTCTTGGATGCCATGAACATCTTGCATGTCATGTTTCTAAAAATGTATTGTTGCATAATTTGCATTGGAACTTGTGCCCTTGCATGCCATGAGTATATTATGCATGCCTTGTATGATAATAACCCAATATGAGTTGCTAGGCTAGTTTTGAGCATCCATGGTGAGTGATTATGCATGTTGATTGCACTAGAATGTTTTAGTCATTTGTTGTTTTCTTTTCATGATTGTAAGCATGATGGAAAAAAAAAGAAAAAAAATGTCGCAAGCTATGAAGGTTACCTTGCTATGATTAAAGTCAGCATGAATAAGTCATTTGAAGTTTGGATCAAGACATGAGTAATTGATTTTGTCAAGATAAATTAGAACTTAAAAGAAGGAGTAATAGGATTGCATGACTCACGTGTAAGTATAAACAAGCATATAAGTAATTAGCCTTGTACCTTATAGACCAAGAATTGGACTAGAGAGTACTTGCGCATAGTGTGACATTTAGAGCCCTGGTGCATGGTTTTTACATGTCCTTATTAGAATCTAGCATGTTTGTCGCGTAATGACTTGGGTGAATGAATGATGTGTTTATGTTTGTTGAGCATATGGTTTCACGCATGTGCATGCTCATTGTAACATGCCTTTTAGAACAAGGAGTAAAATAGCTTCCCATGATATTGAGAGTTCATGTTTAGTGAGATCTGGTTTCCTTAAGTACTATCATGCCGTTATGTTTTAGACTTTGACATGTGATTTGAGAACTATGTTAGTACATTTGAAAGGAGTTTTATGAATACTTGGGGCTCTTGGCCAAAGCTTTGCAAATTCTAGAGGAAAGAATTTTCTCAAATAAGTTTTGTTAACCTTGCATTACCATGATTAGTTTGCTTTATGAAAAGAGAGAATTTGGAAACATGTTTTAGTTGAATGAGATTTAAGCTATTTAGGTACAAGTTTCTTAGACATTTTGTTTTATACTCATAGCGAATAGCTTGATTCATGATGAAGTGTTTTCAAAAGGTTGTGTAACATGAAATAGAATCCTATGTGTTTGTATGATAGTTCTACTTGAGTTGGTTTTGCACAAGCATGATCAGAGTAACTTAACGGGGATAGTTTCATATCATGAACACAGATCTTTCGTATGATGAAATTGAGGAGCTTGTATGTGTAGGATGCATGTTCTTCCCTTAACCCATGTATGAAAGCTACATAAAAGAGACTTAAATGAAATTTATCATGTTAAGTTAGCTTGGTAACACAATAATAAGAAGTTAATGGGCTTAGTAAAGTAATAAGAAGCATGTTGTTCACCTCAATTGCATGAGCATGATTGGATATCTTGAATGCATGTTATCATGATAAGGTGCTTCAAGAGATCTTAAGAGCAAGTCATGTTGTCGTTGGTTGATTGTGTGATGCATGTGATAGTTAAGGATTAGGCGTATGAATGCCATGTTTGTTTTTTCATTTGTTTCTACGTGAACACCTAGAGGTTTGATTTCCATGCATGACACGCACGAAGAGTGAGAAAGTTTAGGAATTAAGGACTGGCAATGCCTGTAGCATTAGTTAATGTAGAATACAAGAGAAATAGAAAAAGAACAAGGATGAAAGTGACGTTTAGCCCCCTAATCTTCGAGAGCTCTAGCACGCGTGAGGCAATAGAGTGTGGCTTTTCTCCTAGTACTTGTACTATGGAAACGGCTGCCCTTGTGGGCAGAGCCCCAGTGTAAGTATTATGATAGAAGCCGTTGTCACCTCATTGGGAAAACGGTTACCCTTGGAGGCGGAGCGCCCAGATGTGACATTTGCCATCCTCAATAGAGCAACGAGTATGGCCTTCAAGATGGCTCTCTCAAAGTATTAGCTAGTATAGCCAGAGTATCATGTCAAGTATTTTGAGTATTCATGCTCATTCTTGAAAACCCCACAGGTTAAGTATCCCATCTCTTTGATCTTCTAGTTACGCAAGTTTAGATTTTGGGACCAAATCTCTTTTAAGGGGGTTAGTATGTAATACCCAGTATACACATGTCAATAGGCAGGTTTGATACGGCCCTAGGGTCCCCTAGGTCCACCCGTGTTGCCAACAAACAGATGTGTGAAGGGCCAAAGGATCCAGCCTGGATGCTATTGCTCAGATCCTATGTCAATATAGTGTTGAAACGATGCAGAGTTTCGCTAGAGAGCCCCAACACTCCTTTTAAACCCCCTTCTAGGGCTTCCACTCCCATATCCAAATCCCTAACCCTCCAAACATATTCCCACCCGTTTCCTCTTTTTCTACTCAATCTTTTTCCACCTAAGAGATCAAATGTAAAAGTTTGTTAGTTTTTGCTATCTTTTTCCTCTCCATTTCATATTCTATGTTATGGGCATCTTTGTTTCTCATTGTTGTCAAGTGAGGGTGCTCCCAATATTGTTAGAGCTATGTTAGAGTTATCTAGAGGTGAATAGAGTTTGATCATGAGTCTATATTGCTCTATGGCAGTTGTTTGTGCCATTCCAAGCTTTCAAGATCAAGTTGGTGGTGTCCACATACTCTCGGCTCCAAATGGTGAGTGGGTTCAAACTCATGGCCTTACTTTTAAGCATTATGAGTATGTTTTATACATGATGATTATTAAATATGAAATTAGAGATGAAAGTATGATTATACATGATTTTGCAAGTATGGCAAGCTAGCCAAAGATTATGATTTTGAGTATAGCATGTAAAGGTGTTTAAAAAACCATGGGACCATGATTGATATATTGTATGTTATGAAAATGTTTTATGTGCAAGCCTAAGAGATTTATTACAAGAATATATGATGTAATAAATTATTTTTATCAAATATTTTTTAAGAGTTTATTATATCTTTATGCTTCATGACTCAAGATTTCAAATATGATTTTAGAGTATTAGTTAAGATATTTTGCAAAAATGTCAAATAGAGTATGGCTTAGTTTCATGAATAGAGATGTTATTATAATGTAAGTTTTATGATTATGAACCTTTTCATTTCAAAGTATGTTATTAAAATTATTAAGTTATGAAAAGATATCAGCTTGAGAAATGAGATTTTAGAAACCCAGTTTTCATGATACTAGAAGTGTGGAATTCAATATGATTCATAGTAACTACAGATATATATTATGTGGGCTTGAAAACAGAATGCTTGCAAATGGGTGATCCTTTGGGTATGATTTCACAGTTAAGTTATGCTAAAGTTAGATTGTTAGAGTTATATGAGTCTAAAGCTTTAAGAGTTTAAAGAGTTTTAATATTTAAGTGGTTTTATTAAAAAGCTAGAGCATGATTATGATTATATGTATATATATATATATCCAGAAATTTTATGACTTCAAGAGTAGAGTAAGTATATGATAGAGTTTTAAACTAAGAGAAGAGCCAAGAACGGAGTTTAGAAAAATGATTAATTTATGATTTAGAAACTAGACGGTAGTTATAGAGAAATAAACGGTGAGTTAACGATTGGGAAAAACGATCGTTAACCTTGGTACCAAGTTGTCGGGCAATCTCATAGAGTAGAGATGGAATTTTGTAAGTGTCCAATTTAGATCCTTGATGGATCATAGAGCGAGAATTCGTTATGCCATGGTTGACACGCGTAACGGAATGTATATTGTTATGCAATGCATAACTAGAGATCCATATTTCTCTATTAGATTCCTATTTATATTTTTAGAGCTATTACGTTTATGTCCAGAAAATGATTTCTTGCGATTATGAATTTAGAAATGCTTTTTATGAAAATTATGAATTCAAAGATGTTTCTTTTCCATACAGTTATGCATATAAATATCAAATGGTTTATGATTGCTACGTGTATATTACATATTGTATATTCCTTGGTTGTCCCATGTGGGTGATGGGTGAGAGTTCATTCCTGAGTTCTGTTGATCACCCCTCTCTTTCCTCCTCATAGTTAGGTTAGATGTTGCTCAGCCTCCTGTTTGGCAGGGCACAGTTATTCTCAGTGGTGAGTCTTACTTTAAAGTAAGGCTTAGTTTAAAGTCCTGTTAGAGTAGGGTGCTTTAATAGATGTATAGGATCCAAGCTATGCATTATTTTCAAATTATGTATTTAATTTCAGATATTAGAAATAATTATGTATATGTTTTCAATTTACAATTATGGATTTAAAATTGTAGAGTTTGATTAAAATTACGTACAAGCTAGAGATGAATTTACGATTCATTTTACGTGTTAAATTGATTTTAGAGTATGATTAAAATGTTTCAGAGTTTCATATATTAAGTATTTTAGTTTTGTGATTCCAAATATAAAGATTTAAATGAAATTATGATTTAGAATGAAAAGTATGTTATTTTATGCATATAGAGAGATTTAAAGATCACGAGGCTTACGTGAGAATGAAATTCCTTATATGCCGATCACATTCCTAGGTTAAAGTCGTGAAAATTTCATTCAACAATCACCATAATTTTTTTCAAAAATTTTGTATATATATATATAGATATGTAACATTACTCTTACTCAAATTGTATATTAAGTACAAATTAACGTATATTTTAATTATAGAATATGATAAATCATTAATTATTTGTTCCAAATCAATGTACCATTACACAATCAACAAAAAATGTTGAGTTGACATAACAAGGTGTTGCCATGCCCACACTTATATTTTATACGGATTGTGTCATGTCAATATTTTTCATATATTTTGTGATGGAACAATAATTTGGGCCCAAATTGAAAACAATTTGAAATAAAAAAAGTATCAATCTTGAAAAGAGAGTAAATATCAAATTCGTCTCTAACCATTTTATTGATGGACAAATTAGTCCTTGACAATAAAATATTAGTGTGAGGTCATTCACATACAAAAATAGGACATTATAAGTCCTTAACAATTTTATTGATAGGCAAATTAGTCCCTAATAAAAAATATTAGTGTTAAGGTCCCTCATAATTGTAAAGATATGACACTATAGGTTCATGACAATATCATTAATAAACAAATTGGTCCCTTAGGAAAAAATAGTGTTGAGGTATCTCTTAATCGTAAAAATAGGATATTATTAGCTTTTTACTCATATGCAACCTACTAAATATTGATGTGGACTTTAATAATTGATCTATGTGGTATCTACTAATCCTAATCACCATTAATTTACTAAAATGCATTCTTTCATTTTTGCAATTCCTCCTAAATGTTTCAAAATTTAATAGAGCATCCTATACCAGTATAGTGGTATTGTGTTATTTTATAATAGGCAATCACTATGAGACGCAGCTATTTGGGGAAATAATTATGAATTCATGATATTGGTACCATAGTGTTTCAGAACAAGGTGGTGATAAAACATAAGGAATTCGATTGCAAATCTGATTTGTTTCTTAGAACGACAAGCTTGGGGCCATGGGTTTCTTTCTTCATAATGGATATGATGAAATATTGAAATGTTTGATGAGGAATTAAAAAATAAAAAATAAAAATAAAAAGATATGTTTTAGTTAGTGTTGATTAGGGTTATGAGTGTCATATAAATTGATAATTAAAGTACATTAGCATTTAACATATTGTAAGTGAGTCAAGGACCTATATGTCCTATTTTTACACTTGTGAAGGAAATTATCACTAATTTTTATTATCAAGGACCAATTTGTCTATTAATTGAATTATCAGGGACCTACTATAGTGTCTTATTTTTGCAATTCTGAGGGATTTTGTGACGACCCGCCTATAAACGTCACCGAACCGTAAATTTAAATCCACGGAAGCTCTGATAATGTGATTGTCTAATATGCATAAATAAATCAATATATTTAAAATATCTCAAGTTTAACTAAATTTCATAATTTTGAAAATGTTTCCAATAATAAATAAACATAAATAAACGTAAAATCCATAATCTGGCTAAAACCAAACATAATTAAATAAATGGTTGAAATTCTAAAAGGTGAAAATAATATAATGCATGTCAAAGATCCTACCGAATTATTGGAGCACTACTAACTGACAAAACCAATAGTAAGCTCCACTCAAAGCGAAGCTCACTAAATAAGTTGTAGCACTCCTGGAGAGATCCTATGATGCAACTGAATTTGTAACTATATCTATAGGAGAGGAAAAAGGCGAGTTCATCAAAACTTGATGATAAGCCTCCACTCACAATCCATATAGGACAACAATAAATATACATAACATATACATGTGACTAATGTAAAACATTTTATATATAATAAAATATTATTGAAAATAATAATTCAAATAAATCCATGGCAATAATTGGTAAAGAAATAGAAGATGTTCTATACATAAATATCTAACTGAATAATTAAACCAATGGCTAATCTAATGAGCACCTAACTAGGTCCCAAATTCAGCACACATGGATTCATTATTGTGGGTCAGCTAGTCTTTTGGCCACTTGGTACCAAGGTTAACGGTAAATATAACGTTAACTAGCTGTTTTATTTCTTACTAATTTCTATAAAATAACTTGTATATAAACTCGATAAAGTGGTAAAGCTCTAATTCATATAATTCTAACAATCTGACTTTAGCATAATTGAAGTTCTAAAATCATGCCCAAGGGATTATGACTTGTAGACATAGTGATTTGAGAAGCCTATAGAGTATGTATCTTGATAATTGTTATGAATCATACTTTATTCCACACTTTAAATAAATTATATCTTAATGTTCTAAAATCTTAATAGGAAATCCATCTAAAAACATGATAATCAATACTTCTCCTAAATATTAAACCAAGGTCTCATAATTTCATAAGAAAAAAAATATTTCATAACATGCAAGATATCAAAAATGGTCCTATGATCTTTCTAAAATAAGGTTTTCATAATAACTATGAAAAACAATAATTTTCTGAAATTTTGGCATAATCAAAACATATATTGGGCATAAGTTATTCTAGAATTTCATAAACAATTTATATAATTATGGGAAAATACTAATAATGACTAAAAGTATGGTCATAAGCTAAATCCACTCACAATTGGTAGTTGAGAGGGTGCTTCAACTAGCAACTTGACCTTAGAACTGGATTAACAAATACAAAGAGATTAAAGTCGAGTGAAACCATGTTCTCTCTAGGAAAATTTTTTTGGCGACTAGGGTTCTTAGTGTGTGTGTGTCTATTCACACACAATAAAAATAATATAAAAATATCAATCGTGCAACACGCGTATTAATATTAAAACGATAATACGTTATAATATTATTAAATTTTTTAACGTCGTTAAATGCGTGTATTAATATTAAAATGATAATTCTTTAGAATATTATTAAATCTTAACGTCGTGTAACACATATAATAATATTAAAACGATAATATGTTAAAATATTATTAAAAAATAACGTAATATAACGTGTATAATAATATTAAAATGATAATACGTTAAAATATTATTAAACGATTGATCATGCAATAAGTTTTATAATAAAATAATATTAAAATGTTTATCGATTAATAATAATAATAGTAATAATAATTCAGATACTAAAAAATTTTGTATTTGGGGTCTTAGATTCAAACACTAATATTTTGTTCAGGGATTAATTTATCCTTCAATGAAATTATTAAAATTTGGGTGTTAACATGCCAGCACTTTATTTTATGTGGATTGTGTCATGTCAATATTTTTCATATATTTTGTAATCGAACAACAATTGGGGCCCAAATAAAAAACAATTTAAAATTAAAAAAAAGTATCCAACTTAAAAAAATAATTTTAATGTACGGTTAATGTAAAAGCATTCACGTTATATAATTAAATTTTCTTGTTTGCATGATTTTGTAAATACTATATATATGTATATAGGAGTCAATTAACATGACTAATATAATAATATATAATTGAATAACTGTATAAAATAATTTTACACATAAAAATTAATTAAATCATTGGAAAAAAAGGACAAGAAACCAAAATAAAAATCGAATATAGTGTGAGGGAATAAAAGAACCTATTTTTGCTCATTTGGCTGTTGGCACATCTTTATCCAGCAGCTTCCAGCGTGTGCTTCTCATTTGGCGCCAAAATGTTTTCACTTCGTTCCTGTTGACACTCAGAGAGCGCAAGGCGCTCTCTTCCAGATTCTTCCATGGCCAGCCTAGGGCTTCGTCCTCCTCAGTTCTCCGAGGTCACGTTTCTTCTATTTCCTTCCTTGCCATTCTCTTTTACCCATTTGCTTGCTTTAATCTACCGATGAAAAAAAAAAGAAAAAAATAAACTCCATAAGTTAATTTATTTTTGCAATTCCTGATTTTCGATGTGATGTTGAATCTAAACGTGATAAGTTTTTTTTTTTTAAGTGCCAAAACTTAGCGAAGGTTGTTTTAAAAATTTACTGGTATGTTAATCTAAAATTATAATGTTGTTTTTGATAATAAATAAATATAAATAAGTTGATATGTTATCTATCCCAGAAACCACCAATTCAATTTTCTGTTTATAATGTTGCATCAGCGATTGTTTTGATGATTGGGGTTTTTATATCTTCATTTTGGGAGGCTGTGTAACGCATGAATATACTGCAGGATGTAGCTTGGCTTCCGTGTTGGCTTCAGAATCTTAGAACAGATGGCTCTAATGAATTTGTAAAGGATTCTCAAGCTCCTTCCAACCAAGAAGTAAAGATTGCAATTTTTCTTTCAAGTTTTTATTTTATTTTATTTTTTTGTTTTAAATTTTTCAATCGGGTATTTTGGAGGGAAAAGGTAAGGGTCATCTGGGGTGGAGGATTGAACCTCTGGGCTAGTTTGGATGAGCTTTTTTAAAAAAGGATCTATTTTTACTTGATCTTTTTACTTAAGATCTTTTGACAAAGTAAAAACTGTTTTACGTTTGGATGTAAAATCAATTTATGTTTGGAGGTAATAGCAAAAGATTTTAATTTATTTCTAAACATCTTTTATATGTCATAAAAAATGATCCTTTCCATAAGATATAAATTATTATAGCTTTTGAAAATAGATTTTTTCTTGTATGACTGTATGTTTTCTAGTAATTCTGCTTTTACTAAATGTTTTACGCATAAGATCCTTGTTTTAATAAAAAATTCTGTTTTCATATTTTTTAATTCTCATATGCCTTAATAAATATAGTTCTTACATGGGTTTATCACATTCATGACAATGGATAGCCAATAGTTGAACATTTTTCTTTTATAAGTTCATGGTTGTGTCATGTTAATTTCATTTCACCCCATTGCATCTCAGTTTGCTGTTTAATGGGAATTTTAGAATGGCCAAATTCCTTGCTGATGCCTTCTTTTGTTTGATATGAGCTAGGATCCAGCACCTTCTCAAGAAAATGGTAGTGATGGCAAATACATTAATGTGCTATCAAGGGAAGAATGTGGATACAAAAGTTGCCATTTATTTTTATCTGCAGAGGATAGTTCACCTATTAGTTTTGCTACTCTTGAAAATGTAGGTTTTGTTTATTTTATGGTTTCTCTCTGTCTTTTGCTTTTATTTTTTCAACTGATATCATCTCGGTGCATCCTTCCAGTAAGTATCTTTCTAAAGTATAACCTTGTGATGTCTACGCTGATCCATAACTTTCAGTTGCCTTGACCAGTTTCATACTATTCTCACAAATAATAGAAGTGGGAAGTTTCTTTATTGTTGGATAACGTTAACACTGTTTATGCATTGGAGTTAATCTTAAAATTTCTTTTGTTTATCCTCTCACGGCACATACTTACCCATACAAATTCTTTTTCTATTGTTTATTTGGAAGTAACAGCTGTTCTCTTTGATTTTTGAATATTTTGTAGAGGCCAAGGCTAACCGATTCGGTGACGAACGGTGCATATGGATTTGTCACTTTGCACAATTTTATAGTAATTCCAAGATTTGAAACTGCTGAGAATTGAGATCAATCAAAATATTCTAATTACAGCTCCATTGTAATATGTATGAACATGAGAATACCAAGGAACTAGCAATATCTATTTCTAGAAGCTCCTTTACTGTTAGTTAATTTCTCTTATCACGGTAGATCCGTAGATGTTTGTCTGTTCAATGACTTACCGTACACACTTATTTGCCAAACTTTATCCCTGTGAAATGTGTTTAAATATATCATTTCCCTGCAACTGGGGGAAGTGTTAGTGCTGTTAAAACAATTTTCTAACTACATCTTTGTTTGATCTATTTTTGTTTTACCAATGCAGGCGTTTCACTTTAGTCTGAACCTTTCTTCAGATGTTGATTCACTCATTTTCCCTACCCAAGATTTTAATGCATTTCATGATGTGGTTTTGCCAAGTAAAATCTGTTCATTGCAACCTGTTCAAGCTTCCATTGATTTTGGAGAGAACATGAATTCCATTGCAGACCATCATGCCTATGAACAAAATTTGTTGCCTGCTTTAGTCCCTGAAACTGTGAAAATGGATACATCAAAATCTCTGATTGATACAAATGATTCTATTAGCCAACAGGAAGAAAAATCCAGCAAATGCTTCACAAGTGATTGTATCAGTAATGCAGTTGAGTTTTCTATTGCAGCATCTGAGGCATTGGCCATACATGATCTAGTAAAGATGGAGTCAGTTTCAGAAAAAATGCATACAGAAAATGTTCTTGAAATTGCACTTTGTGTGAAGCAGGCAAGGCTTGAATGGTTGAACAATGGCTTCCATTCCTCTAGTGAGGATTCTGGTTGTGGTGATTCTCTTTCTGATTTGAATGACTTCATCATGGAAGAAGCCTATGAAGATGTAGGCATACTTTCTAGTCTGCCTAGTGCTGAAAATTATAGCATATGCAATAAAAAGCAGAGTGATAAAGAGATTACATCTCAGCTAGCCAATTTTGGTAAATCTAAAGAAAAGCAGTTAGAATTCAATGTAGAGATGGAGATGCAGCAAAAAGCATACTCAACTCTTGATTCTTTAGGTTGTGAGAGGGAGATGCATTCTGATGCTCCTGATTTAGGTTCAGATACTCCCAAACATTTTGAAAATGGTCTTCCTATCTCTCATTTTGAAAATGCTCCTAGTTGGGTTTAAATACTCCCAAACATTTTGAAAATGCTCCTGATTCGGCTTCAAATACTCCCAAACATTCTAGTGTGCCCAGAGCTGAAAATTATAGCAGATGCAATAAAAAGCAGAGTGATATAGGGCTTACATCTCAGCAAGCTGATTTTGGTAAATCTGAAGAAAAGCAGTTAGAATTCAATGTAGAGATGGAGAGGCAGCAAAAAGCATACTCACTCCTTGATTCTTTATATTGTGAGAGGGAGATGCATTGTGATGCTCCTGATCCAGTTTCAAATACTCCCAAACATTTTGAAAATGGTCTTCCTATCTCTCATCATTTCGTGCAGAATAATTGCAATGCTTTAGTCTCCAACCAGGTAAATTAGGTCCTTCAACTTTCCCTTTCTGTTCCTCTGTCCAGGAAAAAAAATTCCAGATTTGAACCTTTTTAAATAAAATGAAAACAAATAAGTTGACGATTAAAGAAAAAGTTATCTATCTCATTCTTCGATATTGTCTCTTTTAGTTATTTCTGATGAATGTTTAGTATCTCACCAGTATTACTGGGTTTATGATTAAATATAAAGAACAATTTTGCATGCTGAGATTTTTTGGTGATTATGGGGAATAACTGGTAACTGTTGCCAGAGGGGCAACCTGTGGGCCTTTTCTAATCCTAAATAAATGACTTTGAGGATGTTCCTGGTGATTAATAGAGGTTTGCTAGGTATGGTTTATGGATTTTGATTGTAATTCCTCCTTTGAGAAATTGATGTGTTTTTCCCAGTTTGCCATCACCATTTGGATTCTTTTCCTTCTTTTTGTTTTATTTTTTAATTACTATTCATATGATAAATAAAGAATCTCAGCATACCTGTTTTTATACATAATTCAATTACTATCTTTGTGTTGGTGGGATGCAAAAGAATACTAAATGCATTTCAAGTTTCAAGAATGCCTTATATTACTTTGTTTCTAGGTCAATTGCATGTGGGTTTGTGGAAATGCTAAGGATGTATTTGGTTTTAGTTTTTAGTTTTCATTTTCAATTTTTAAGTTTTCAGTATTTCCTTCACAAAATCATGAAAATTGGAAAACAAAAAATGAAAACTAAAAACTGAATTAATATTATTGTCAAATTTCTGTCAAATAATTTTCTTTCTTTTACTATAAGTTAGCCCATTTGGTCCTTTTATACTTGCTGTGCACCATCCTTGCTCTTGTCACTTGATTTTGTTAACTTCTTTTTTCCCTTTTCAAATCTGCATCCCTTGTTTTTGGTTATTTGTGTTGCGTCATATAGCTGTCATCAATTTTCAGCAATCTTGATATTCTCTTTTTGTTCTTAGTGGGCTTTGCCTTCTCTGTCTCCGTCTTGGAAGGAGTTAGATCCATCTTCATTGAATCGGAACAATGCAGACTGGATTCCAAAGTTCCACATCAGAGAGACAAGTTTTCTTACAGAATCTGTTGATATTGTTCCAGATGAGTGTTCTTGTGTGCAGAAACATGATCCCAAGTGTGCAATTGGTTCTCAGCTAAGTATGCATTCTGAATCTGTCTGTTTACACAACAAACCTGATGAGGCCATGTTGCATTCTCAAGATGTGGTCAGATGTTCTAGTCCATCATTGATTGATCCTCTTTGTTCTGTTGTTCCATGTAGTATTTCTTCAGAACATGCCATTTCCAATGCTGATATTGACAAAGAACATTATACTGAAAATTTTGTTTCGTCCATATCTGAATTTGAGGTGGACAATTTTCAAGAGATCTCAGATAAAAATGCTACATTTGACTGTAGAGATGAGCATATTACTACTGTCCTAGATTCAAAAGATATTCCGGTCACTGCAACAAAGGTGGCCAAACAAATTCCTAAGAAGTTGCCTAGGGTTGAGCATATTGATCGGAAACAATTGAACTCTCTTAAGATTTATAGCACAACAATACCAAATCAAGCTCTCAACCTAAATGGTAATTTGACTCCTCTTCTAACTAACCAGACTATGGATGGTCCTGCATCTTCAGACACAAGGATTTCTGAGAGTCTCTCTGCATCTGAGTGTGAAGATGGAAATGCAAATGAAGAAAATCCTGGATATTCTGTTGATCACATGCCATTTCTAGGAATAACTGATAACAAGACTCATGATGAATTAACAATAAAAGCAGCGGATACAAGTGTTGTTTTAGAAGAACCAATACAAGAAAGGAGGTCGCCTCTATTTTGAATAATAGGATACGCCGCTGCTTGGTGGGACCTAAGACTGTTGTAAATGATGTCAAAACTGATCTTCAGTATCGACCTAATAATAATAAGCTACAAATCAAGTCCAACAAATGCCATGGTGAAAATGTTAGAGTCAGAAAGAAAGTACGTTCTCGGAAAAAGTAGAGGAGTTTCATCAAAAAAGGAAATTGTCCAATTTGGAAACTTCAAACAAAAGATGTAGGTCTTTAGTTCTAGTTTTGTAATGCAACTTCGAGTATGAATATTGGTTTTTTTGTATAAATTAACTGTTCTTTGCTCCAATAATGTAGGTTCATCCATTAGACCAAAAAAGCAACGGGTTTCAAAGTCACTGACTGTTTCTGACTCTCATATGAAACTTCCACTGATGAATTATTGCAGAAAGGTTGTGAATGAATTTATATTCCAGGGTACAGAATTCTTACTCACCGGGTTATCTAGTCAAAAGGAAAAGGACATGGAAGCACTTATAAGGAATTCTGGTGGAGTAGTTCTTTTTGATATTCCCTCTTCCCCAAATTCAAGGTGCAAGAGAAGTTCAACCTTATCTCGCCTGCAGCTTCCTATTATTCTATGTTTGAAAAAGGTTTGTTTCTTCTGATCAATAATCTTTTGTCCTTTTTCTAATACATATGTATAAATCTTCTACTAATTGGTTGTTCTTATATTCATGTTTTTTCCTTTTTGTTTTTTCTTTCCTTAATCTCTTGCATCCCATTGCCCTGTGTGACTAGGATTCATTTCAATGAATTTCAATCCCTAATTTGCATGGTTGCACTAGCATTGTATTCTCCCAAGTGCTAATATACAGCTGCGATAAATAGTTTCTCATTTGAAGTATTTAAATATTAGTTAAGCCAAAGTAAAAGGATTCACAAGAGTTAGACAAGTTTCTTTTCTAGAAGTTGCTTACACAATCTTTGATATGTAAAAGAAATATTATTGAAATCCTTGGCTTCTGTCTTCATCGTGAAATAAAGGGACACAATGTATGAGAGGGTCTATGAGAGGAGAAATAAACAGAATAGGTATAACTGTGAGGTAGTTAGAAGAAATGATTACTGTATACAGTAGTTTAGGCGGGGAAAACAGTTGGATTAAGACAATAGGAGAATAAAAGAGAGGGAAAGGGAGTGAAAAGGGGTGTCTAATCATTTTGTATACTTTGCAAGAGCTAGAGGACTCATCCTTCCTCTGTGATTCTGTACCTATTCTAGGGTTCTTAGATGTTGCTAAGAATTCCTAAATTCAATAAGATACACTCATTCATTCTTCAGAGTTTCTGCTCCTATCATTGGTATCAGCAGTCTTGTACTCCCTAGGCCACGATTTCGTGGCAGTTGCGAAGATGGAGAAGAAATGGAAGCAACGGAGGTTATGTTGGTGGCGATTCAGAAACAACTAGAAGAAGATCGTGCAATGAACACAATCGGTGACGATCACAACCGGGCTTCAGAAAGTGATGGATCAATTGGGTGACATTTGGTTTGAAGTGTGGAGCACATGCCCATTTATGTTGTGTAGGAATTCAACTTTTTTATTTAGAAGGGAGTTGCAAGGATGGAGTTCTATATCCCTTGGTCATTCTAATGCTATGTCACGAACTAGCTATTCCAAAAGCTTAAAGCATTAGGTAAAGGCACAATACTGGTTTAATATATATTAAATGAAATGATTGCTAGAATCTTTCTATAGCCTACTTTTATCTGGGAAAAGCATGGATATTTATAATCAATAAAAATGAAGGTAATTTAAAAAAAATTTGTCACCGATTTATAATTAGTTATGTACCCTGGCAATTATAGATTGGACCTTGGTTGTAATTAGTGAGTATGTGAGATGAGAGAGAATATGGGGCTTAATCTTGTATAAGCAACTGTTGAGTTGGCAAAGAGAAAGTGGAGGGAAGTGAGGTTCGTGTTGGAATCTGTTTGAGGAGGGGTATTCGTAGGAGATGGGGAGTGAAAGCATTATTCAGGAAATGAGTGGAAAAGGAACTGGGAAAGTTGTGGCCTCTCAAAGAGAATTGGTCTCTCAAAGTGCCATATGTGTTTTACTGCTTCTTGCTATTATTCTTCTTGTAATTCCATTCCTCCAAGCTGAATATCACACTGATATTACAGCCTTCTGTTAAGTCCAGAATATACTTTTCTATAATTGTTCTATTCTAGTTCATTTCTTCTCCATGAGTACTAGGTACCTTGCATAATTCAACTATATTATTGGTAATATTTTTGAAGATGTATTAAGGGTTAAGTTAAATATCATAGTTTGAGCTAGAATATATCTTGGTTCAAATAACTTGGCTAGGGAATATCGGTTTAGGGTTTCACACATTAGACCAATCCAAAGAGCATTATTGCATCTATGTAGCTGCGACCTGTAGTCAATACTAATTATATTGAGAACAGTTAACTGATTGGTAAATCAATTCGGTCTCATAGTTTGTGTTTATTGATATTCATTTTAGATGTTTTGGATTGGAGGGTCTGAACATTTTATGCAGATCTGGTAGGTGGATTAATTGCTATATCTGCTTTTATGCTCCTAAAGAGGTTGATTGCATATGATAATGAAAAGAGCCTTAATGGTCAATTTTGTTGTTGAAGGAGGTTGGATTCTTAAGTGATAAACTGTAATAATTATTTTTCAATGCTCAAGCAGCTATGTGCATTCCCACTAGACCTGTGATTCATGGAGGGCTGAGATCCTGAACATAGAAGCATAAGAAACATCACTTGTTTTTGAACCTAAAATATAGGCACTCTTACATGTAAATCAATGGAAAGAGTAGACATGATTAGGAGTTCCCTTGCTACTTTATTCTAGCATTCATTACTAGCCAAAGACTCCGTAAGTAGGAAAAACTTAACATTATTGTAGAACCATAGCTTGTTTATGAATCCCAAAGCCTCTGAATTTAGTAAGGAGAAACTGAATATCACGTTAAATCCATTCCATTTTATCTGGCATTTCCTTCATCATTATTATGATCATAATTATTGTGAAAATCCATAAGTTTCCTATTTAGACCCCAATAATAAAGATTTTATATCTATTACTAAGGCTGCATGACAGCTTGAAACAGACAAGGATTTTGAGTCAACTCTGTTTGTTCTTAGAACTAATCTTCCCACATTATATGTCATGAGTTGCCAATTCATACCCAAATGTCTGAGTGTGCTGCAAAAACAAAATGACTGAGTATGTAATGAATACATAGCTTCCTGATGTGATACATAAATCTTCTACTTGTTGGCAATCTGGTCAGGCTTCAACTTCAAGATCATTTTATTTCTTTGAATTTCACTTTCGTAACTGATAAATAGAAAAATAAGGAACTGAAGCATGTGATGCTGAAGTTTAGAAACACATTCTTCTGTTTGTATGATACACAATCTAGTTTAAAATTTGCAAAACATAGTGCTGTTCTTTCTTTGAATTTTAGCTAAATAGTCATGCTTTACATTTTGAATGTCATTATTAGGTGTTTTGGTTGGAGACTGCAGGAGGGACAGTTAAAGGGACTGGAACCTTTGCTGTAGTTATCAACTGATCACATAAACATATCTCTGATTACATGATTTCTCACCTTTTCCCTCTCCGTGTGTCTTTGCCTCTCCACTCATGATAAATTGATAATAAATTTGATTACTTTGGGCTTTTTTCATTGTTTTTACTATATATTTTATGTTATTTATAATGAATTTTCCCACTTATTGGAATTTGAACACAATGATGTCTTAAAATTTCTTTTGTGGGTGAATAGTTTCCAATTAATGTCAAAGAACCACTTTTACCTATAAGCTTTAGCTGTTAAGCAATGAGCATCATGCAAGGTTCCCATCATGGTGTTTAACTGTTTATAACTTGCAGCAATAGCATGCTCCCTTGAATGAAAATTTAGGATTGAAAGGCATTTGCTATGTCTTTAGTTCTGGGCAGTGAGGGTTGAACCATAATGAGCTTTTTTAGGCTGAAAATCACTTTTTTCACATAATAAATTATTTTTGTATATTTGGATAATATTTAGAAAATTGGAATATAAAAGAAATTAGTTTTCAGTTTTTCAGAAGCTAAAAGAAGTAGCTTTAAAAAAAAACAGTTTTAGCTTTTCAGTTATATATAAAATTTAACATAATCACTTTTATAAAAATCTGTAAAATAGTGTGTTTCTGTTCATTGAAAATTCACAACCATATTACAAGTATATATATATATACACCAACGTATGGAGATGCTTGCTCTTATCTTTATCTAACGTAAAAACCTCCAGCTAGCACAACAAACTACAGCTAACTCTTTTGAATTTTAAAGCTAAATGTCTCTGTGATGAACAGAATTACAAACAACCTCTATCTTACTCCAGATTCTTTCACTCCCTCAAGTTGGTGCATGGAGGTCAATAATGCCCAACTTGCCCAACAAAAATTCGAATCTTTCTCTTCCCAACGGCTTTGTGGATACGTCTGCCACTTGTTCCTCTGTCCAAATTTTCAAAGGCTCTATCTCTAGGACTAAACTCTCTCTAACAAAGTAGCAAACCATTTCAACATGTTTGGTTCGCTCATGAAAGACCGGGTTCATGGCTATGTGAAGGCTGTTTGATTGTCACAAAACATGGGTGTAGCTTCACTTTGCATGCCTGTAGCTCTCCAGTAACCATCTCAACCAGATTACTTCATCGTTGCTGCCATAGCTCTATGTTCAACCGCTGAAGATTTCGCCGCCACAGTTTGTCTCTTGGTCCTCCATGATATGGGAGAGCCACCCAAGGTTATCAAGTACCCCGTGCATGATCTTCGGGTGAGTGGACAGCCACCCAAGTCAGCATCACAATATGCTTGCAGTTTCAGCTCCCCATTGCTTGGGAAAAGAATTCCTTGGCCTCGTGTTGTTTTTAAGTACCTCAGCACTCGCTCAACTGCATCCATGTGGACTTGCTTGGGCCCATTCATGTCCTGGCATAAGGTATTCATTGCATACGTGATGTCCTGACCTAGTTATTGTTAGGTACAACAACTTTCCCAACAACCTTCTGTATCTCCACATCTCAAGGATCTTCATTATTCACCCTCAAGCAACAATTTTGCTCCATTGGGAACTTGGTCAACATGCCTCATTCCAGTTTCCTGAGGATGTCCAGAACATACTTTCTTGATTGAGGACAATTCCTGCGATGATTGTGCTACCTCAATGCCTAGGAAGTATTTTAGTGGTCCAAGATCCTTGATGCTGAACTCTTTATCTAGGTGCTTCTTTACACTCTGCATAGTTCCTTGGTCATTCCAAGTAAAATCACATCATCTACATAAATTAGTGCTGCAAGAAAAATGTTTTGTGCCTTGTAAATAAATAATGAGTGATCTGCTCAATATGAAATCCAATCTTGCCCAAAGTCCTGGTAAATTTTTGGTACCAGTTCCTTGAGGCCTGCAAGTCCATAGAGTGATTTTCTTAACTTGCAAACTCTGGTTTCTCCTCCTTCGCGAAGCCTTGAGGAATCTTCATGTATATTTCTTCATTTAGTTCTCCATGTAAGAATGCATTGTTCACATCAAGTTGGTGAACAACCTATTTAACACTGCAAGCCAACAAGCAACGCACCATTACTAACTTCGCCGGAGCAAAAGTCTCATGAAAGTCTTCTCTCTCAACTTGAGTAAATCCTCTCACCACGAGCCTTGCCTTGTAGCGTTTGATCTCCCCATTTAGCTTATGTTTGATCTTGTAGACCCACTTTGAGTCTATCAAGTTCTTCCTTGGTGGAAGTTCCTCCAATGTCCACGTCCCATTGCTCTCCAATGCCTCAATCTCTCTTTTCATGGCCTCCTTCAAGTGTTCATGCCTCACCTAGAGAAAATCCCTTGGCTCATCTTGTGAAGATATGGCCGATAAGAAAGCTAAATGAGAGTGAGAAAACTTATTGTAACTAATATGGTTAGATAAGGGATGTATCACCGAATTACCTCTAGGTGGGTTGGATGAAGAATGGGCAATGGAAGGTGGCAATTTCACTTCATAATCTCTCAAGTGACAAGGTAGTTGTCTGATCTTGCCACTACACATTTCTCCTTCATCTCCTTGGTTCTCCATGACATCTTCCTAATGTCTTTCTCCATGAGTTTCCACTGGCTCACCATCCCTTTCTTCCATATTGGAGTCCTGCTGCTCATGCCTTACTCCACTCCTGGTTCATCCTCCCAATTCATGTCATGGACTCTCTCACCTTCACGGTACCCTCTTGTTCTTTTTGTTCTAAAAGGAAATTTATCCTCAAAGAAGATTACGTCCCTGGAAACATTTATTTCCCTAGTTGCTTCATCATAGACCTTGTATCCTTTCTGTCCTCAGAATAGCCAATGAACACACAAGGTCTTCCCTTTCATCAAACTTTCCTTCTTTCTTGTGTTTCAGCACATATACCAAACACTCTCATGTGTGCATAATCTGGTTTCTTCTCAAATAAAATTTCATATGGTGTTTTGTTGTCAATTATTTTGGATGGTAATCGATTAATGATATGTCCTGAGTCATCACACACTCCCCAAAATTGGAGTGGCAATCCTAAGTGGAACCTTAGTGCTCTTGCTATTTCAAGGATGTGTCTATGCTTTCTCTCCACCACCCCGTTTTGTTGGGTGTTTATGCACATGTAAGCTCCATCATTATTCCTTTCTCCTCATAAAATTTCTTCATGTTTCCAGATGTAAACTCTAACCCATTATTGTTCTTACTCGCTTGACCTTCTTCCCAAATTGGGTTTCCGCCATGCAAATGAAAGTCTGTAAGTTGCGCTCTACTTTTGATTTGTGCTTCATAAGGTAGACCCACACTCCTCTACTAAAGTCATCCACAATGGACAAAAAATAATGTGCCCCAGGTTGATTCACTGAGTATCGTCCCCATATATCACAATGTATTAACTCAAAGCAACAACTGGTTTTTATTGAACTAAGAGAAAAAGGGAGCCTTGTTTGTTTGGCTCGCATAGAAGAATCACAAGGACCTTTATTTTGAGTAACTATACTAAGACATGGTTCCACATGTGCCATTTTGCTCTCTAATGCGTGCCGATTGCGCATGCCAGGTCTCCATCAGCTGACTTGTCTACCTTCATTGCCACTTTTATTGCACTTTCTTCATTCCTTATCGGTTCAAGAAGGTAGAGTCCATCTTGATGCCTACCCACTCCATCATGGTCTTCGAAGATAAGTCCTCTATCACACACATATTAGCAACAAAAGTTAGTGAGCAATTATAGTCCTTTGTCAGCTTGCTAACTAATAATAGGTTGCATTGGAACTCGGGAACATGCAAAACATCGTTCAGCTCCATTCCATTAGGAAGATTCGCC
Source organism: Dalbergia oliveri (assembly GCA_030441495.1). Taxonomy (NCBI): domain Eukaryota; kingdom Viridiplantae; phylum Streptophyta; class Magnoliopsida; order Fabales; family Fabaceae; genus Dalbergia; species Dalbergia oliveri. Next base: position 3,062,787 of record JAMLFY010000017.1, read on the forward strand.
TTTCCAATGCCCTTCACGGTACACACGTTCCATTTGGGATTCGCACTGGTTTTTGATCGCAAGCACGATTTTTCTTTAGCAAGGCTCCATTCATTGTGATGTGCTCTATTGCCCCTGGGTCAATTACCCAAGGTTTGTCCAATAAAAGATTACCTGCCATGTTTACACTAGGGCTTGCTTGATGTGCTCCCATTGGCTCTCATCCACCTTTAACTGCTCATGAGGCGCTCATATTGCTGCATGGATAGTCCAGGAATCGGACTTTCCTCTGTGCCCACTTGAGTTGCCTTGGGTCCATTTTTCCTGTCACTCCATGACCCCTTTTTTCTCTCTTGTCGCGTCCATGTTTCTTCTAGTTAGATGGATATTCGATGATTTCATAGCAATCATCTTGTGTGTGTCCGATTTTGTTGCAATGCTCGCACTTGGGCTTTTCTTTCTTTGTTCCCTTTCGCTCCATTTCCCAACTTCGCATGCTTTGGGCTTGGAACGGTGCTGTTTCTGCTACTGGTTTGTGCATCGCCGAGACTACTCATTGTTGTTCATCTTTGGCAATGAGATGGTAGGCATGTCCAAGACTCAGCTTGGGCACCATCCTAGAATTTGCATTTTCACTGTCACGAAAACGTCATCTAATCCCATCAGAAAATCATATAGCTGTTCTCTCTCACGCATCTCCATGAGTTGTTTTTGGACATCGCACTTGCATTCACCGGTTGCATTTGGGCCAAGGTGCTATGGAATAGATCTCATCCCACAGCCGTTAGTTTCGTGTAATATGAGAACTAAAGTTCTCTTGCCTTAGCAAGGTTATGGCTCATCGAGCTCGTACACCCTCGCGCACTTGTCTTTGCAAAGCGCTCTTCAATCTTGATCCATATTTCTCGAGCCGTGTTTGCGTATTTCACACTGCCTCTTACCTCTTTGTCCATGCCGCTTTTCAACCAGCCTTTCACCATGGCATTGCATCGCATCCAATGTCAGAGGTTAGGAGAATCCACCCCTGGCATAGGGATTGTCCCATCGACAAAACCTATCTTGTTCTTGGCATACAAAGCATTGCTCATGTCAGCCACCCATTCCCCATAATTTCCATCATGGAGTGGCTCACTCACGAAGATCTAGCCGGATATCTGCAACACAGATATAGTAAGGAGACATGATGTTGATGTGGCCCTCATCATGTGTGGGCTTCACCTTTCTGTCATTCACTGCCTTTTCGTCCTCCTTGGTGATCACAATTCCTTCAGTATTGCTTGTTTCAACCATGACGATCTTAGCAATAAATCTGGATCAATTAACCAAAAGCTCTAGATACCATGTAAAATAGTGTGTTTCTGTTCATTGAAAATTCACAACCAGATTACAAGTATATATATAGATATATACACCAACATATGGAGATGCTTGCTCTTATCCTTATCTCAGTGTAACAACCTACAGCTAGCACAACAAACTACAGCTAACACTTTTGAATTTAAAAGCTAAATATCTGTTATCAATGATAACAGAATTACAAACAACCTCTATCTTACTCCTAGATTCTTTCATAATCTGAAATGAACTCACCCTTAGTCAGCCAAGCTTAAATTCTTTGTCCAAAAGACACTTCTCTAGCTCAAGATCTCCTACAAGCCTCCAAGAATTACTTTTTTAAGGCTTAAATATGTATTTGATCCTATAAATATAGGTAATTTTGGTTTTGGCCCGTCTTTAATTTTTTGCATTTGTTTTGTTCCCTTCTTTTTCAAAAGTTTTGATTTTGATCCTTGTTAGATGAGATTCGTTAACTAATGACTTGTCAGAAAAATGATGCCATGTGTCAAGATTGAGGTGGATTTTCATCTGATACATATCATAAGTTAATGGATCTTATTTAATGGCAAGGACTGAAGTCAAAACTTTTGAAGGGAAGGACCAAAACCAAAGAAATAGTTAAAGAGGGACTATAACCAAAATTGTCTGTATTTACAAAGACCAAAACATATTCAAGGAATTTTTTTTTTAATAACTAACAGACATTGTGCAGTACCGTTTATAATGTTTCCTGACATAATGATTGCACCGTTTACTTATGTGTAATGGAGGCTTTGTTGTTTGTCTCAGGTGCAAACAACCAAATTCTTGTACGGCTGTGCTGTTGGTGCCTCAATACTAAAAGTTGATTGGCTTACTGATTGTCTTGCATCTGGAACTATTTTACAACCTGAAAAGTAAGTTGTGTTCTTATTGAATTGACTTTTTCTTCTCTTAAATTTAATGTTCCTTGGCTTTTAATATCACATTGTTATGGAACTAGGATCAATCCAGCCTTCGTGTTAATTTGAATTGATTTTGATAGTCCTAACACCCGATGACATTCAGGTCATGTCACATTAATTACACACTTTTGATTACTCACTTTTGATATATATATATATATATATATAAGAACTTGAATGTTGGTATGCACTGTTTATTTATTTGTTTGTTTGACATGTTACGGATAATTGACTAGGAAAGAATAAGATTAGAGTTTGGGCATAATGAAGAGAAACCTACAAGTCACTGAAAAAGTTAAAGAAATACTCAACAGAGGAAAAATGATTCTGATACCAACAGTGATAAAACGAACTTAAATGATGATCTTGTACATATATTCCTCTCATGAGCACATTCAAACACCCATAAATATTTCCCTTCCCTTCTAAACCAAACTCGTGAACACACCCAAAATGAAATTGTTCTTGTAAAGGAGTCAAGGGACCAATGATTCTATTAGAGAATCTTGTCACGACCCGATTTGGGAACGTGACCGACATGTGAGGAATCTAACCCCATGTAAGCCTCATGATTGCTGAGTTGTACTATATGCATATTTTGATCATAAATCCATCTCAAATTTATATTAACTTGCATATTCAAAATCATAATAGCCATAAATAGTCCATTTCATAGATCAAATCTGAAAGGATAATCTATACAAAATGTATATCGAGTTGCTACTCTTACAATATAACCATGAACTATAAATTCTTTTAAATACATAATGAATGTAAAAACATGATAAACAAAATGCTAAATATGTACGGTCTAAACCTGCCTGCAAACCACTAGAGTACTCTACAAAATAACAAATACTTCATACCAAGGTGAAGCTCACCCAAACTGGAGATATACTTCTCTTGAGGGGAGGAGGTGGAGGATCCAATGCTGCAGGTTGTACTAGAAGGAAAAGAGAGAAGGGGTGAGTTTTATCTTAAAACTCAATGATAAAATGAACTTAAATGATGATCTTGTACATATATTCCTCTCATGAGCACATTCAAACCCCATAAATATTTCCCTTCCCTTCTAAACCAAACTCGTGAACACACCCAAAATGAAATTGTTCTTGTAAAGGAGTCAAAGGACCAATGATTCTATCAGAGAATCTTGTACGACTCGAATTTGGGAACGTGAACGTGAAGATTTCATCCCACGTAAGCCTCATGATTGAGTTATACTATATGCATATTTTGATCATAAATCCATCTCAAATTTATATTAACTTGCATATTCAAAATCATAATAGCCATAAATAATCCATTTCATAGATCAAATCTGAAACTATAACTATAGTACAAAATGTATGTTAAAGTACTCGTTACAATATAACCATGAACTATAAATTCTTTTAAATACATAATGAATGTAAAATTATGGTAAACAAAATGCTAAATATGTGCGGTCTGGGACCTTGCCTCCAAACCACTAGAGCACTCTACAAAATAACAACTACTTCATACCAAGGTGAAGCTCACCAACTGGAGATATACTTCTTGAGGAGGAGGAGGTGGAGGATCCAATGCTCAGTCTATCTGAGAAGGAAAAGAGAGAAGGGGTGAGTTTTATCTTAAAACTCGATAAGTGATCCTCACCCACAACTATACATGAGACAAGAAGAAAGGTACAATATAATAATGCAACTTTCATAAATCATTTTCATTTATAATGCATAATAGATGCGAAAACACTAATTTATATGAAACATAAAAATCATATTTATTACTCAAGGAATTACAAAGAACAAGCTATCCATAAACTGTAAGGTGGTGCTTAGTCCCTCGAACAAGAACCCTCTGAGATCTTAACGGTTTCTCGCGACTGCTTCCTCGCGAATTGATCTAAATAAAGATAATTTGTCCCTCGCAAGCACTTGGTATACCATGGTTAACGATTTAACCGTTAGCTCATTGCTCTTTTTCTCTTGGTAATTCTTCATTCTAAAATCATATTAGATTCATAAAAAAGGGTTCTATAAATTCTAAGTTCAACAACTCTTACTTTTCATGAATACACATAATACTTCACAATTCTTTTCATCAACCATAACTAATCCTCACCATCATAATCAAGTCAAAATCATGTAAAAGCAATTATAGATCAAATATGGTCCCATGCATCTGAAAATCATAGATTTTCATGAGCAATTAAAAAGGAAGCATTTTCTAACCCTTGCACATTTTTGTATAAAGTCTATATCAATGTAAAAACTCAATTTCTAATCTCTAAATGCTTCATAATGCTAGAAAATAGTGATATAATAACCAAAATAAGACCATAGGATCGAACTCACTCACCTAGAGGGGTGGAATGTGAAGGGCCAACTCAAGAGAGCTCTAGGGAGTGGGAAAACACTAATGTTTGCTAGGGGAGTAATAAAACCCAAGATTAATCTTTAATATTCTTTAGAAAACTATAATCTAACTCTAAGAACATTGGGGGAGCATTCCCACTTGACAACAACTAAGAACATAAACACCCCGCACCCAAGAACATGGAAGAATGGAGAGAAAGATGACATAATCTATCAATAAACACATACATTGAAGCTTGGGGGAGGTGGATTTGAGTGCGGTAGGAGTGGAAGAGAGATTGGAGTGAGGGTTTCGGGTTTTGGGTGTGGGTAACGAGTAGGGGAGGGTTTTATAGGGTTGGAGGGGTATTTAAATGAAACTACATCGTTTCGGTATTGTGTAGTCATCGGGGTCCTGCTATAGCGGTCTATGATTGCTATAGCGGTTAAGGGTATTAAAACCCGTTTTGGCCAACAAGCAACCGCTAAGTGGTTCAGGACCACTATGGCGATTGGCAGAACCCTAAGATTGCTATAGCAGTATCAGAAACACTTGTTCTCCTGAAGGGTCTTTCATGCATCCATGGCCTTCCCAGCAATACGGGTCAGTCCAGGGAAATCCTAAGGCCGTACTAGACTTAACACATATATCCGAGGTATTACAAATCTGATTTGTATGCCTGACCAAACTCCAAATCTGTGCTGGGGAAGAGATCCGAAGCATGGATATTAATACCAATACTCTACATCCTTGAATGCAGATGCTAGCTTTCTTAGACCACATAGGTCAAACATGGTTTTCTGTATATCATTGATCACTGATTTTACACAAATCTAGAATTGCTCAAAGAGGTAGGTCAGATGCTGTTGCTTTTTTGCTAATGTTATGGTAAGAAATTGTGCGACACACAAATGTGCAATAAATCTATCTATTAAATAATTTGAAACAAATATGCTGTTGGGGTCATACAGCAACAGCAACAATTACAATATCCACCACCTTATGTGATCGAGCTCTATTAAATACTAAACTTTCAATAAAATTCATTTAGGGCAAGATCTTTTGTAATGGTTTCCCAGTTTCCCCAAAAAGTTTGTAGTAGTGTACATGCCAATCTAGCTTGTGAAGCTAAGGACTATGTTACGCTTTTTAATTTCAAAAACTGAATATTTGAAATGAAAAGCTCGATATGCAAATCATATATGGGAAAACCTTTGCAAGTAGAACAGCTTTGGTCAGTATTTCTTGTTTTTTAACTCAGTCCTGAATAATTCTCCTTTCTATTACATGATTTTACCCAGTTATAAAATGTCTTTTGTGCATGAATTAGAGAAAAATGTTATAGCACCTATATTAGAAAAGATGGTTGCAACTAGTGAGAGACCACAAGGTGGAGTAATAGGATTTTCCTATAATTATAGGACTAGATCAAGGGTCAACTTTGAGTCCCTATCTTTTTACTCTGGTCTGGATGTATTTATTGAGCATATTCAAGATCTGGTGCCATGGTGCATGCTTTTTGCAAATGATATAGCCCTAGTAGGAGAATCTAAAAACTAAATAGATGGGAAGTTAGAGCTGTGGAGACAGCTTTGAAAGCACATGATTTTCATACAAGTAGAAGTAAGAGTATATGGAATGTGAGTGTAAGTTTAGTAAGTGGCGTCCTGATTCTAACATAGAAGTCAGAATTGGAGATGATACCATACCACGAGCCATAAAATTTGAGTATCTTGGATCCATTACTTAAATTAATTTGGGAATAAGATAGAGATGTAAACCATGTGATTCAAGTTGGATGTATGAAATAGAGAAGCAAGTGTTGTTTCTGACAAAAGAGTACCACTCAAACTTAAGGGAAAAATTTACTACACCACTATAAGACTAGATTAGCGATGTTGTATGGTCCAAATATGGGCAGTAACAAAACCAACAAGAAAATATACTCAGCATCGCAAAGATGAGGATGTGGTATTGGATGATTGGACACACTAGATAGAAAAGGATTAGGAACACATGCATTATTGACTTTAGGTAGAGTGTGTTGTGGAAAAAAATGATAGAATCTTGCCTTAGGTGGTTTGGACATGTGTTGAGAAGGCTTGTAGAAGCTCCGGTTAGGAGATAGATAAGATGGAGGGTAGTTCTATAACTAGAGGTAAAAGAAGACCTACAAAAACAATAGGTAAAACTATTAAAAATGATCTGAATTGTAATGGGTTAAATGTAAGCATGATCTTGGACAAAATACTATGGCATTGCCTAGTCCATGTAGCCAACTCCATCCAATGGAACAAAGCTTAGCTGCTTTTGTTGTTGGTATAATCTCACTTAAGATGGTTTAGGACTTTGGGCATGTGCAGAAGATCTTTAGAAACTCCAAAAAGGAGAACAGATTAGATGTAATGTAGACAAATATCTGTAGGAAGAGGGAGATCAAGAAAACTATAGGAAAAACCAGTCAAAAGGATTTAGATTCTAATGGTTTGATTGTTGACATGGTATACGGTAGGATACTATTACATTGCCTGATCCATGTAGCTAGAACGTACCCACTAGGACAAGCTTGATTGTTGTTGCTGTTGTGTTAAAATAACTTTTATCATATCAGTTAGACAAGTTCTTTGGTTGCATTTAACTGTTATACATAAATATGCAACAGTTAGCCACAATCTGAATTCAATCTTTTGCAATTTGCTTCTTTCCAATCATTATAATTTTAGTGTTGAAGTTAATTTGTTTATATTACTTCCTTTCTACAACACCTCTGGTATCATTTTACATTGCCTAAGCTGATGCAAAGGATGGGGTTTTATTGATGAATAGATTTTTTGTTTACCTTGTTTCTTTAACCAGTGAAATATTTAACACGATCACCAACTTAATGATGTGTCATTGAGCAAATCTTCAAACCCTTTCTCCACTGTTTCATAGTTCTTGTTTCTTTGCTTTAGATACATGATTCTTCCAAATCGTGATGATATGAGGTGGACAAGAATTGGGACAGCAGTTCATCATAGAGACCAAAAGCATATTTTTGAAAGAGTAGGAATTATGCTTCATGGCAAGCATAGTTTTTGCAGCAAATTAGCAATTATCATCAAGGTAAGGGTCCTGTTTTTTTTTTATTCGCAGATCTTGAATTGTCCTTTGAAATGTATTTATGGTGTTAAATTTATACTTACTGCCTTTTCTAGTTTGTCGTTTTTGTTTTATTCATTATAAAGTCAGTTTTTGTTTTTCTTTCCTTTGGTTCAGTTTGTAATTTGTCACCGTTAACCAAGGGTTCCATTGAATGTCATTTTAGTTTGCATGGCCTGAGTTTCTATATATATTTATAGGCACTTCATGGCATTTGGCATGCATTTGATGCCTTCGAAACACAATGAAATCCTTGGCTGAGATATCTTAGTACTCGTACATACAAAAGTTGCTGCAAATATCAACTATGTTACATCCATTTCATCTACTTGTTTGCTAAATGTACAACTTGAACCTTAATGTAACTAGGCAATGTGGGTGTGAGTGCATATTGGTTCAAATTATACAGATGGTACTGTGATGCAATATCCCTTGTTAATCTTTTCTTATACTTATTTTTGCTCTCTTCCCCAATTTTGTGTGGCTCAGCACGGGGTGGGCAGGTGTTCAAAACTCTTCAAAGGTTAGTGCTGAGCACTGATGAAAAGAGGACCTTAGTTGCAGCTATTGTGGCTGAGGATAACACTACAATATCACGTCACCTGAAGCATTGTGCTTTGGAGGGTGGTATTCCTATGATGGTAAGTAGGAAGTACAAATTTTAGTTTTCGGTATGATTTAATGGTGCTTGGTATTTAGTATATACATGAAGAAGGGCTGTTTGAAAAGTGTTTTACAAAACAATTTTCAGTTTAAAAAAAAAAATTGATTGGTTGGTTATTCTTTCAAAATTGATTTAAAACAAAAAAAGATTTTGTGTTTTAAAAGCAACAATTAAAACAGCTGAAAGATGTTTTTGGAATTCTGTTTCTAAACAAGAAAGAATGCGATGACATAATTGTAATTAGTTGATTTCATTAATTGCTACTCAAAACAGTTTTCAAAAACGAAAAAAAAAAATTCCGAATAATCCGAAGATTTTTTTGTTTTTTGTTTTTTGGGGTGTGTGTGTGTATATATATATATATATAGAGAGAGAGAGAGAGAGTTTAGTTTTGATGCTTTGGTTGTATAAAAAACATAGGATTTACATTGTCATCATCCTCCAATTGAATTTTGTTTGCACAATTTTTTAAGTATTGGATATGAGAGCCAATCATATATTCTAATATGAGAATTTAAGATAGAATGACAATATAAAGGCCTTACAATATCAATATATCAAAATTAAATCCATATATATATATATATAGGTTAATTTTAAAGTTATAATGTTGTCAATCTAAAGATAAAGTATTTTATTCTATCAATCAATGGATAATGGAGGTTGGCTCACCTAGTTAACTTTCTTATCATGCATCACATAATTTGGGTTCGATTATTAGGTTTTTCTTGTTGGTAGGTGATTTGTAAATATCTTTGTAGCTCCTGAACTTGAGCTTTCAATCTAAATTTTAACCCTACAATAATTATATATATCTAAACTTTAAGGTAGTTATGATAAGAGTATACACAAATGGAAAGTCTATGCAAAGAATAAATGCATCAAAATAAAATCCTATATGTATGTGCATGTGTGTGTGCAAGTCTTAACTCTTGCTGTGTTTTCTTTTGTAGCGTTATAGCTGGATTGTCAAGAGTTTATATTCAGGAAAGCTACTTCCTTTCACGGAAGAAGACAATACATCTCCATCGCCTTTTGAAAGAGTTCCAAATTCTGTGAATTTGCGTGAAGAAATATAACATGTTTTTCCGGCCGCTACTTATTAGGTAGTGATAGGGATTATTTATCCATGATCAATATATTTTGTAACCATGATTCGATGCATGCTAACTGTGCATATCATGTATAATTGTCCTGATATCAGATATATATATATATATATATATATATTCTTTTGGTAATAACCCCAGTTTATTTTTTATTTTGTTTTTAACTATGATAATTCTGGTGATTAGAAAAAGACAATTGTTAACGCTCAAAAGATTCGTTCACACACACTGTCTTGAGATTTGCACAACCTGCAAGCTTGTTACTAGCAGTGGAGCTTGAAACTTTTTATAAAGGGGCCAATACAAAATACTAGATTATATATTATATCAGAGAAGCTAAGTGACTATAATAAATACATGAAAATTGAGGAGGTTGGGGGAGTCATAGCCTATAGAGCCCCCCTTGGCTTTACCCCCTGCTTGTTACGACTTAGATTGAACAAGGTACGAGGTGTTTGAGTTATAACACATGGATTTAGCTCTATACTACCCTTAAGATGGATCAATTACTATCAATGAGGTCACAGTACAGCTACACTGAAGTTAAGTGTGTGTTGGGTTGGAGAGTAAAAATAAAACTAAAATTTTATGCTGACTACTCTCTTCGGTTAGGCTGTAAATAGAGTGAGAATTTTCAGGAATGAGTTTAATATGTAAAATTACATATTAAATTCATCAATGAAAATTTTTGCCTAATTTTTGTCCTCCAACCAAACCTTTAGGTGTGATTGGTTGGAAGGTAAAAATGGAGTACAAATTTTAATTGACGAGTTTCATCTATAATTTTATACAAGAAATTTATATATGAAAATTTTTCTCCCAATTTTACCTCTCCACCGTACACCCCTTTAATGAATACTGATCAGAAGTTTGTTCTTATGAGCGTTGTTCTATTGGTTTGTTCCAGTGGAGTTAATTTTTGTAGGAATCCTCAACTTTCTCAAGCTGCTCTTTCTCAAGAACTTTCGTTGAACTTTTCAAGTTGACTAAGGAGATATCCAACCTTCTCAATTGGATCTCTGTCTTTCTTGAGGTTCAAAGTGAATCTTCTCATGGTTCCAGAAACCATTTCACCTCTTTCTCGAATTGTTCTGTTAGCTTTCTTCTAAAGAAAATTTAATTTTTGTAGGAATCTTCAACTTTCTCAAGCTGCTCTTTCTCAAGATCCTTTGTTGAACTTTTCAAGTTGACTACGGAGATATCCAACTTTCTCAATTAGATCTGTGTCATTCTTGAGGTTCAAAGTGAATCTTCTCATGGTTCAAGAAACCATTTCACCTCTCTCTCGAATTGTTCTGTTAGCTTTCTTCTAAAGAAAATTTGAAACTTGTTTATGTTACATAGGGAAATCCTCCAACCAAAACCACTAGTAAAGCAAATATGTCATAAGCTTAATTTTGATATTTTCATAAATTGGTATCATCGAAACAAAATATGTCAATACAACCTTCTCAGGTGGACCAGCTTGAGAGGAGAGATTTACATTCTTAATTCTGGAAATAACTACACCTAAGCCACGCGAATAGTTTGGCTTTTACCAATTCATGGATCATTAATACTTCTTATGGCAGGGCAATCCTTTCATTTAGTTTTTCCTTTATCATATGAATTTTTGCATAGATATTACCAACGTAAGGAATGAACGTACTTTAGAGTAATTTTAAAATTCATGCAAAATCAAAATTGCATGTCAATATGTGATCAAAGTGTAATTTCTAATAAAAGGGCATAAGCATCTACCCAATATATTTTATGAAATAAACATCATCACAATAAAACGAGACATGGTAAAAAATGTGTCCATAATATCATTATACAAAATATATAAATAATTATGTTGTCCAAAATATAGACAAAATGTGACAATACCAATATCAATAATAATCACTAGTCAGTGTCTCAAGACTTTACGAAATGAGGTCACAATCAATTTATAGAACAAACTCCCATTTTTCTCTCTTCCCTGCCAAAAAATAAAAATAAAAAATTGAGGAAACCATATTTTCTTCCAATTGAATGGATTCAGGATTAAGTTAGAAATGACAAATATGAAAATAAGGGCCTCTATTTATAAAATTTGTGAAAAATGTCAATTAATCCGTAGTCGAAGGCAAATTATAGTAATTTCCTAAGGAATCAGTGAACAATATGACAATTTTATTTTTCAGGAAATCCCCAACAAAAAATACGATGCAAACAAGAAATGTATTTTCTTGGATAGATGAGAGATTACTAGATATATTTTTGTATCGCTCATGATATATATAATAGCTCGAACACCCATTTCAATACAGTTAGCTCAATATCAATAAAAAATCCCAAGGAATGCCGAGGAATTAATCGTTCCAAGCATCAACTCTCTTTCCTATGTTCATCAATGTAATACCCTAATATTTAACTTAACACGCTTAGGACGTATTTAAGTTAATTATTAGTTATTACTCTTTTGTTCTAGTTCTTTAATTTAAACTCTTGAAAATACTTTAATGAAATTACAGGTAAATTTTTTTAAAACAAAAGAACAAAACATGAGTCGCATACTAAGTAAAACCCATCATTATCTCGCGCATATAGAGGAGAATAAAAACGAGTTACATACGTGCACAATAATCACATGAACATAACCACATCATCATACATAATTATAGCATAAGTATTAACCGTTTCACATCAAGCACCAAAATACACTACCCACCAATAGAGCTTAAGTTAAGTACAATAATCCTAGGCAAACAAAAGACAAACGAATACAAAAAAATAAACCAGCACAAGATCCTTCCTCTCACTACTCTTGCCTAGCGTAAAATCCACGGATCAGCTCGTCTCGTGTGGCATAAAGTCTCGTGGGTAGACATGGGTGCCTCGCGGGCGGGTGGTGCCTCACGTGAGGCTCTCTCCTCTTGTTGGCTGCATGAGGTCTCTTCATCATCATCACTCCCCCATAGGGACAAGCGGATAGACCTACCTAAGGGGTGACGGGAGGATAGATCCTTAGGCCAGACCATGACCCAACAGAATGAGGTGGTGACCAGGGTGTGTAATGGGAAGTCTTAACGGATGATGCAGAGTGAGTATATGGAAACGGCTAAGCTTGAACACGAACTCAAAAGCAAGATCATTCAGGGAAGGGGTGGTGGGGGAAAACTAGTTGCTAGAAATGGGGTGCGTGAAAGGACGATCTATAAAGATATACAAATGAATTGTGCAATGACCCATAAAATGATATGATCGGTTATCGGGTTATAGCGCATTTCCCACGTTGGGCATCATCAAAGATCATGAACATTGCCATCAACCTCGAAGACAAGATGGAAGAAAAGAAGAGGGAATGAGAAACTTGTAAAAGAATCTCAGGAAGGCTTTCGCCTCCTAATGCGTGTGTCATCATCATCGTCCTAGGAACCTAAGGTTTCATTATGAAATTGTGAGCATGCATAAGGTTCATTTATTAATTTCCAAACACCTTTAGCCGAGGTCCGTATCTTTTAGCATGAATCTTAATATCATGGATGCATCATACCTATCATGAATGCATGTCAATACTATATGCCAATTATCATAAAAATCACAACCAAAGTACATGATATAATGAACATAAATCTTTCTAAGATGATTTCTCCTCATTATTCTTTTAGGTGACTTAAATTTCTTATTCTTTTTACCTTGGGGCCACCTTATATCGACTCTCCTCTTGAGAGTTCTAGGTTATGAGCTCATACCTAACCAGTCATCACTAACTTACACTTATCCCGAGATAAACTAAATTCCCAACTCTCAGAGTGCGGGTTTAGGGGGCATAGGAACACCTTTCATAACCATTAATTCCTAGAGTCTAAAGGGTCCTTTTGGATCACCTCTCATAACCTTTAATTCGGGGAGTCTAGAGGATCATTTTCACGTGTTTTATGTCACCTTAATTTTAGCGTGTTCATTAGAGTGCAAACCTGAGTATTACATCATTATAACTTATGAATTTACATTTCATGCTCATAGAACACATCAATTATGCATCTCAAAGACCTCAATCATAATTGCAACTCATAATTCACATAGGCATGCTATTATCAATATCTTATTGAAAAGTAAACATGCTCCTACCCAGGATGGAATCAAGGACCGGTCTAGCTAATGCACATGCTATGCTTTATCAGACATTCATAATGCACCAAAGGTCATCACAAACACAATTCTCATTTTCAACCTCAAGCTATCGGTAATTACTCGTTAGCTCTTAAATAGATCAAAGCTACAAATGGGTTTAATTTAATACTTGTAATTATTCTTTTCTGCCTCAAAGAAACCAATAGTGATTATTACAATAATTCAAGTTTCTCATAATGTTTTTCTAATGTTATATTCATTTATTGAGGATTATTCGATCTGAATTACGTGCAAAAATTGCATAGGGCATTTGGTAATTTTGCGCGATAGCAAAATTCGCGTTTATAGCTTTCCTTGCGATGGTTTAGGACTAGGTGGTACTTGTGATATTTCGGCTTGGTATGCATTTTATTTGGCGGTTTTCTGGATATTAAATATCATTGACTAGGTTACTTTTTATTGGCATTGGAAACACATTACACTATGGCGGGATTTCATGATTCCTAAAAGACGGCTTGACCATATAATATTGAATAGCTACTAGAATGTTCATATACTTTCATGTATCTATATGCAAGGCTTCTTCTACCTTTCTCTTCCCCAACTAAAAATGAAATTTATTCTCTCTCTTTGACCTATACATACTAACTCATCTTCTTTTATTTTTTATTACCTTCCTCGCATATTTGTAAGATCGAATCCTTTGGATTTTGAATTTGCAAAATGATTATTAATCCTTAACTTTTTTAGGAATCCTTAATCTGTGGTTATGAATGAAAGATTTTCCTCAATTTTTATGACTTGCTCCTATACAACTAAGGTAAAATAAGACTCCCATTAACCCAAAATATAAAAGAAAACCTCATTGCCTATACATGCCACATGATTACAAAAAAACTTTAACGCCTATTCTTTTAATTACAAGATCAACAATCATAAATGTTCTAAGGATATGCTTAACATGAATCTCTAACTGTAACGCCTTATTTTTTTGAGTACAATGATTGAAATGCCCCTGAGGTCATTTTTACCAAATTTAGGAAGCTGACCCAGTCCTCAAATGGGTCAACTAAATGTTTGAAGGGAATTATATCTGTTATGTTTGATATCCGAGTTGAAATCTCGTTTTAACTTTCGGCTCAAAATGACCAAAATACCTCTCCGTGTTCTACGCGGGTAAAGGTGCCGTTTGAGCCAGAACTTTTTCAGGAAGTTCGGAATGATGTTTATGAGTGGTATTTGGTGTTTAGTCCTGGGTTGGGTAGTTTTAGTGCAAAATTACCATTTTGCCCTAATAACAGTGTACAGTGAGTCTAATGACGTAATTAAGCAAACCTAAGCAATATTAGGCTCTAATCAAAGATTAATTTATTTCGATAATTAATCTAGAGTCAAAATAATTTATTAAGGTTAATTAGAGTCTAAGATTGCTTAGTTAAACTCTAATTACATTCTTTATTCAAGATTCCTAGTCATGGAATCTTGAATAGTATTTCTCTCTCCAATTTCTTAAATTAAGGAATTGTGCCTATACCTCATTTGACCAAAAGAATGATTTTAAATTGTTAATCTAGCAAGATCACTCTCCTAATCAAGTCTTGACAACCTTAATTAGCCATTACCTCACCTAAACACTTTCTTACAAACTCCTAATCAAACCTTAATCAAAGAAACACCTAAACACATCATTAAACCACAATTACATGAACAATTTCTCTTCCTCCTTTGGGCAAAGCTGGCCGAATTCTTAGCCTAAGGAAAGGGTCACATGTTGATTTTTTTACTTCACTCAAAGACCATACCTCAAGCCATATTTTGAGCCATACCTAGCCATGCTTTCAACCATGCTTTGCCCATGCCTTAGCCCATGCCAATCAAGAGATATTTTCCTCCCCCTTTGGCCATGAAGACCGTCGGCCATGTTCCCTCCAATCAGCCACCATTGTGTTAATTTTCTATAAATACCAAGCTTGGAAGAACCTTGTTACACTTTAGATCATTTGCTAAGTTTGGCTTTCTTACACTTTCTCTCATTTTCTCTCAAATTTCTCTTCATCTTGCTCATCTTCTTCCTCCCTCAAAGAAAGCTTGCCACCACCACAACCCACCACAAACAACCATAAACCACCACTCCTTCACCTCAAACCATCTCTTAAACACTTAAACTTTCCATTCCCAAGCTTACAAACTCAAGGAAAAATCATCTTCCTTGAGCTTTCTTCTTGGCCGAATCCTCCTCCTCCTCCAAGAGAAGATTTTGTCTTCTCAATCCTTTAAGAACTCAAGCTTTCCTTCGTTTCTCTCAAGACTTCCTTAGGTAGGGGTTTGTTTTCAAAGCTTTCTTTACTTTCTTTAAGAAAAGTTCTAGTTTTCTCTTGGTTTTCTAAGCTTTCCTTGTTCTTTTCTTCTTTTTGGCCAAGAGGCCTTTTCATAAGAAAAACCTTGGCTTGATGATGAGGTTTCAAGATAATGACTTGTTGTTATCATGTGAGAAACCTCTAAAGCTTGAAAAACTTGGTCTTAGACTATATGCTTGTGGTTTCTTTCTCTTTGTCTTGCTAATGATTTTGGTTTTTCCTTCCTTTTCCTTCACAAGTTTTCGGTTTTCTCTTCCTTTCCCTCTCATGATTTCGTTTCCTCTTCCTTTGTTTGAACAAAGTTTGTTAAAAATGTTAGGTAGATCACAAAAGTTTTGGTTAAGAAAATTAATCCTATGTTTTCAAAGAGCTCTAAGCTTACCCTTGCCAACCTTAAAGTTAGTCGGCCGTTCTAAGAGTTCTACTTTGGATTGAAGCCCATGAGCAATAAAATAAAGAATATGACTTAGTTTTTAGCATGTTAGTTTAGATAAAGTGTTGAGCTTTGTGTCATTTTCTTGAGCTTGATAATGAAGTTCAAAACCAAGGGCTTCTTTGAAGACTTGGTGCTAAGAACTCTAAAGCTCACTTTATGTTGTTAAGATGCACATTGGGTTAAGGTTATAATGTTCCTTTAAAGCCTTGTAAGAGCTCTAGTTAAGATAAAATGAGTTGCATACATGTTTATGTTTATGCCTTGCATAGCATGTTTACTTTGATGCCATCACTAAACTCTCAAGAATAAATAAATGAACTTGCATTATCATGTTTAAATTTCCAAGCTTGCATTTCATGTTTACATTACAAGTTATCACCTAATCTTTAAAGATAATAATGATGTTGCATCTCATATTTATTTTATACTCTCACTTTATTTTCTAATGAAGAATAAAATAAGTGCATATCATGTTTAAGTTTATGCCATCACTTAAATATCCTAGAGCTCAAAGACTTGCCCAAGTATCTTACATAAAGTTTTAGAAAATGGAGGCATTTCAAGAATGCCATTTTGGCCTTGTGATGATGATGATGGACTTGAGATGAGTTCATCTAATCATAAGTGCCTATAGTGAGTTCATCTAATCATAAGTGCCCATAGTCTAAGTCTTGGAATTTTTCTAAGCTTAGGTGTATTTAAAGAATCTTATGAACAAAGTTCTATGTTTTAAATCTATTTCTTGAGCTAAATAATTTAGCTACTGACCTTACCCATTTTTGTATGATTTTAATGAGAAAAATTGGTTTCTAAAGGAGTTTTGAGTTACTAAAATGATTCTAAGAGAAACTAGCAACTCATATGCATTTAAATCATGAGATTATGTGATTGTTTGATGCTTATGTTTTCGGTTCTGTCTTATGCACTTGGACACTGTATAAATTCTGTTTTATGGTGTTAAAATGTGTAAAATTATGTTTGAGTGAAGCAAGGAACGATTTAGGGGAGTTAGGAAAGAACAAGTAACTAAAAAGGCTTAAGATGTGAATTCTAGAACACTTAGATCCACAAATTATAAATTCTGTTCCAGCATATTGAACTTAAGAAAAATGGTTCATAATTAGTGGATATGTGTAGGAATCCCTCATAATTGGTTTAAGAGTTGATTATAGAGCTTTAGGCGAATACGGAACTTAAAAAGGTCAAAGACGGAGATTCTAGGACCCGTAATCATAAGACGAAATTCTGCCCAAGGTGATGAAGTGTTGCATGGTTATGTTAGTAAGCATAAACATTAGAGGAAATTATAAGTAATGATCCCTAGGAGTGATAAAGATTCATAATGGATGTTAGGATAATTGGAACACAAGTTTAAGACCCGTAAGGGTGAAGGAATAAGACACCATGAGATAGAAGGTGTGATGTGAGAATGAGATTGAGTGTGTATACTCATAACAATTGTGAATGTATAAATCCCGTGGATATGAGACTATATGTGTGTTTGAGACACGTTATTGTGATAATGTGATACATTATGCTTAAGATGCATGAGATACGAAATATGAAATGAGTTTAGGAGGGTATGCTCCTAAGAATAAGAGATTTACTCGATTGAGATATTTCATGAGAACAACATGTGTTGTTGAGTTATGTGGCATAACTCAAATTTGAGGAAATTTGGAGTGTAGTCGCTATGCTGCGAATTTCCGTCAAATTTGAGGGACTTGAGAAATTTTTTGAAAAGAATGATTTATATGTGACATGCCAAGACGTATTCCTAGGTGAAGAGAAAGGAAACCTGGGGGGTATGGTTATGGAGCCATACCAAAGCGGACAATGTCACTGGTTTTAACAAGATGATGCGTTTCGCAGATTGAGACGTATTTCTCCTGCTACGGTGAGGAGAAGGTAAAACCGTGAGGGCATAGCCAAAGCGGACAAAGTCACTGGTCTTAACCAGTTGATGCGTTTCAGAAGGAAAAAAGTCCCATGATGGGTGATTCCTTAGGTCCCTTGCCCGTACTCTGGAGTTGGGATTGTTATTTTTATTAAGAGGATAAGTAAGAACTAGTGACGACTAGTTAAGGTATGAGCTCATAGCCTAGGATCAGGGGTCGGTTACTATTTTTACATACCATGATGTCACAAGTTGAGAAATGAGAAAGGACATGCCACTTATATGAGAATTAGTTGATGATTATATGTCTTAATTGTTTGCTTGCATAAAGTATAGCCATGCATTCATGATCTGCTATGCTGCATACATGTATTAAGATTCATCATAAAAGACATGGAACTTGGATAATTACTTTCAAGAAAATCTCATAATGAACCTTTGCATGTTTAACCTTTTTTTTGTTTTTTTTTAATAAACCCAAGGTCCTTGGGACGTAAACGATGACACTAGGATAGAGGATTTCCCTATGAGATTCTTTAGCAAGATTCTCACCCTCTCTCTTTTCTTTTTGCTACGTCTTCAGACCGCGATGGTGTCGTTCGTGATTTTTGTTGATGCGCCCATGGGAGCTGCACTACGATCCGAGATCATCAGTCCTATCACTTTGAGGGTCGTGTGCAGTGCGGATTTTTGCATACATGGGTCGTCCATTTGCATTCTTAGTTTCTAGTTTCGTTTCACCCCGACCTCTCCCTTCGGTGACGATATGATCTTCGAGAGGACATGGCCTCGCAATGAAGACCGCCATGCCTGACCTTCGTCTTCAGCAATGCGTGATTACCCAGAGTACATGCCCCTCATACCTCGCTGTGGGAGGGACTTGTTAGAGGATTCCCTGGCCGACTATTCGGAGGATTCTGACCCTCCGTGCCTATGCCGTCCGTAGGAGTAGTGAGGACACGCTTCGAGCCGAGGCCTGCGAGATGTGACGTCAGCCCGAGCGCCCTCGAGGAGGCCACGTCGCCCCGCCGACCGCATGCCCACACCTCCTCTTCGTTGGGCCACATCCGAGGAGCTTTGGCAGCAGGCTATATCTCCTCGTCGAGGATTAGCGTCACCCGTAGGCTTTAGAGGGAAGGGTTTGATTCTAGGGTGTATCTTTTGGGACTATCCATGTATTAGCTATTTATGTTCTCCTGTATTTTCTATTTCATGTACTACAAGCTCTCCCACTTATATGGGTATGACTTTATGTTTTTATTTCCAGTTATGTACCAAACTATGTTAATTAATATTATGATAATTGTTCCTATGAGTGAAGTGTTCCTTAATGCTTTGTATTGGATGATTTATTCTTCTTTTCCGCTTTACTTTTCGCCTATATTGCATACAATGGCTCACATCTTGTTTTATAGTTTCAAAAAGAAATTTTACCCGTATTTCTGCTATGTAATTTTATAAATGAATTTAAAGGGAAGTAATAACTAATAATTAATCTTACTACATCCTAGGCGTGTTTGAGTTAAATATTAGGGTGTTACATTATAGTATCAGAGGTTCGATTCTCACAAAGCTTGAGGATTGGACTGACCATGCTTTATAGGCATGTTACGGTAGTATGTCATGTATAATGCTTAGCTATTAGAGATAAGCTATAGGATAGGCATTCATGACCCTGTCTTTGTCTGTGCCATGGTAACTAGCTCACCTAGTTTGGAATATTGAGCCTGAGTGTTTGTTGACTTGTGTGTGTTTAAGGACCAATGGCACCTCGAGACAAAATAGGAAACAAACGAAGGCGAACAAGGGAATGAGACTGGTTGCCGTCGTGAAATGGCTAGGGCGATGGAATGCATGTTCGATCGCATGAACCAACCAAGGGATGCTGCTCAAGGTCCCCATGGCTGAGGCCGTGGAACAAGCCCATTTTGGGGAGTTCCGCAAGGCCAATCCCCCACTTCCGTGGAGCCTTGAACCTGACAAGGCGGATGAGTGGATCAAAAACATGGAGAAGATCTACTCGATGGTCACCTGTTGGAGGAAGAGAAAGTTACCTTCGTCGCTTATATGATAGTTGATGCGGAGTTTTGGTGGACAGGTACTAAGAGTCTGCTTGAAGCTACGGGCACCGCTATCAATTGGGAGCTGTCAAGACTTACTTCTATGAGAAGTATTTCTCGAGTCCATGAGGAATGCGAAGGACATTGAGTTCATGCAGCTGACCCAAGGTGGATCTCCTCGCCCAATACATGGCGATGTTTGAGGAATTAATCAAGTTTTCTCGGGTTTTTCAAGGGAATCCCGATGAAATTTGGAAGTATGTTAAGTTCGAGGCCGGGTTTAGGGTAACGTGGTTGTGGTATACATGGAGATTAGGGATTTCCCCACCCTAGTCAACAAGTGCCAAATCATTGAAGAAAGGCACAAGAAGCTGAGTGCCGCCAGGGCGATCGTCCCGGATTGGGACCTCAAGCCCCGAGGTTCAAGCTATCGCATCATAACCAATCAAGAAGCCACTACCATCCATACCAATCCAACCAATTCAAGCATCATCAACAACAACAACAACAAAGAGGACACAACAACCAACTGTTCCGGCAACACCCGAGGCCGCCGTTCAACCACAACGGCCGCGGGAACCGCAATAATCAACAAGGAGGAACGGGCGGTCCTCGTAACAACAACAACCATCAAGGAAGGCCCAATGGGAACAAGAACAAGGCGCCCCAAGGAGTCCCCTGCCTCCCTGACCCGCACCGGCCGTGTGCCCCGAGGCGGAAGAAGTCATGGCAATCTCCCTTGCCATGTAGGGTAAGACTCTGCTTCCAATGTGGCAAGCCCGGCCACTACGCTAAGGATTGCAGAAATGGAGGGTCATCAAGTCAGAACCCCAGCCGCAACACCAAGGAAGGGTCTTTACCCTCAATGCGGAGGATGGAACCGGATCAAATACCTCATCGAAGGTAAGTGCGAATTAAATGGTAGAACCTTAACTGTATTATATGACTCTGGTGCTACTCACTCTTTTATATCACATGCTAGTGTCGAGTCTTTGAATCTGAAAGTTTATAAGTTTCTTTTGACCTTATTGTTTCTACTCCTACAAATCATCCTGTACATACCTGTAATTGTTGTTTAAATTGCCATCTTACTATCGAAAATAGGTCTTTTACCATAGATTTGATTTGTTTACCCTTGAAAAACATAGGAATAATTCTTGGCATGGATTGGCTCTACGCTAACCATGTGTTGTTAGATTGTTATACCAAAACCGTCATCTTCGTCATCCCCTTAGTAAAACTAGTCAAACCTTGAAACTTTATGTAAATTCTTAGATGTCTTCTGGAGTGAGGAGAAAACTAAGGGATATGTCCTTCTAGCTGCTAGTGAGGTAGACTTTGAGCAGAACATAGATGATATTCCAATAGTAAGAGAGTATCCCGAGGTATTTCCGAATGAGATACCCAGTTCCTCTCAAGAGAAGTGGAGTTCTCCATTGAGTTGGTTTCGGAAACGGGACCTATCTCGATAGCCCTGTATAGGATGTCACCCTTGGAATTGAAAGAATTAAAAACCCAGTGGAAGAGCTGTTAGAGAAAAATTTTATAAGGCCTAGTGCATCACTCTGAGAGCCTGGTTTTGTTTGTTAAGAAAAAGGATGAGAGCATGAGATTATGTATAGATTATAGGCAGTTGAATAAAGTGATGGTGAAAAATAAATACCTTTTGCCTAGGATTGATGATCTCATGGACCAATTGAAAGGAGCGATGGTATTCTCTAAGATTGATTTAAGGTCGGATACCACCAAATTAGAGTGAGAGATGAGGATATACCTAAAACCGCCTTTAGAACATGGTATAGACACTTTGAGTTCGCCGTGATGTCATTTGGATTGACAAACGCTCCTGCGTATTCATGGACTACATGAATAGGATCTTTAGACCCTATCTAGATAAGTTCGTGGCGTTTTCATAGATGATATACTCATCTATTGAAAACTCATGAGGAGCATGAGCATAATTTAAGGACGATTTTGGAAGTTTAGAAGGAGAAGAAATTATACGCGAAGCTTTCTAAGTGTGAATTCTGGTTGGAGGGAGTGAAGTTTTTGGGACATGTAGTGTCCAAAGGAGGTATAGCTGTTGACCCTAGTAAGATGGAAGGAGGATGAATTGGGATAGACCAACCACCGTAACGGAAATACGAGCTTTTGGGTTTAGCAGGCTATTACGTAGATTTATTAAGGGATTTTTCCTAATTGCTCTTCCTCTAACCAAGCTCACTAGGAAGAACACCTCGTTTTCATGGAATCCGATTGTGAGAAGAACTTCCAAGAGTTAAAGGAAAGGTTAACCTAGACCCAGTTTTGGTTTTACCCGACCCCATTGTACCCTTCGAGGTATATTGTGATGCTTCGGGTAAGGGTTTAGGCTGTGTGCTGAAGCAAAATAGGCAAGTGGTAGCCTATGCATCTAGACAACTCAAGCCTTACGAGGTGAATTACCCCACCCATGATCTAGAGTTAGCGCCATAGTGTTTGCCTTGAAGATTTGGAGGCATCACTTGTATGGAGTAAGGTTTGAAGTTTACTCCGATCATAAGAGTCTTAAGCATCTCTTTGATCAAAAGGAGTTAAACATGAGGCAAAGGAGGTGGATAGAGTTTCTAAAGGACTATGATTTTGGCTTAAGTTACCACCCGGCAAAGCCAACGTGGTCGCGATGCCTTGAGTCAAAAATCATTACGACCGTCTCACATGATGGTTAAAGAAGTTGAGCTAATAGAGAAGTTTAGGGATATGAATTTGGGAATGTCTGTTAGAAGAGTGTGATGTGCCATGTGCCATCAGTAACCAGTGGGTTTAAAAGAGGGTCATGATGGCACAAGTGGAAAATGAGGAGTTGAGGGAGACCCTCGAAGAGGTCAAGGTAGGTAAGCTTAAGGGTTTTGAGCAAGGGACCGATGGTTTGTGGAGATTTGAAGGGCGGATTTGTACCGCAAGATGGTGACCTCTGAAAGCATCTTGGAGGAAGCCCATAAGAGCCACTTCACCATCCATCCTGGTGCTACCAACATGTATCAGGATTTAAAGAAGATGTTTTGGTAGCCAGGATTGAAAAATGACGTAGTTGCCTGGGTTAGTAAGTGCTTGGTATGTCAAAAGGTAAAGATTGAGCACCAAAAACCTTCAGGAATGTTGCAACCCTTGCCTATCCCCGAATGGAAGTGGGATAGCATTTCTATGGATTTGTAATGGCCTACCTAGGACCCAAGCCCCATGACGCTATTTGGGTAATAGTGGAAGATTAACCAAGTCGGCTCATTTCCTACCAATTAAGATAAACTTTTCCCTAGATAAGCTAACCCAGTTGTACATCTAAGAGATAGTGAGGTTACATGGAGTTCCATCGACGATAATCTTGGATCGAGATCTACGGTTTACGTTGTGTTTTGGGGAGCCTTTCAAAAGGCGTTTGGTTCAAAGCTGTGTCTAAGTATGGCTTACCACTCTCAAACAGATGGACAATCAGAACTATCCAAATGTTGGAAGATATACTAAGGGCGTGTGTTTTAGATAGAAAGGGGAGTTGGGATAAGTACCTCACTTATCAGTTCGCGTATAACAATAGTTATCACGCAAGCATCGGTATGGCATTGTATGAAGCCTTGTACGGAAGGAAGTGCCAATCGCCTTTGTGTTGGCATGATCTCGGAGAACAAAGCGTGTTGGGACCGAAAGTAGTGAGGGAAACCATGGAACAAATAAGAAAGATTAAGGATAGAATTTTGACCGCTCAAAGCCGACAAAAGAGCTATGCAGACAAATGGCGAAAGCCTGGAAGTTCCAAGAGGGTGAGCATGTTTTCTTAAGGATTACCCCCACTACAGGCATAGGTAGAGCCATGCGAGTCAAAAGTTGAGTCCCAATTTCTCAGACATTTTGAAATTCTTCAGAAGTCGGGATAGTTGCCTACAAAATAGCCTTACCTCCTAACCTGCAAATCTTCATGACGTCTTTCACATTTCTTAGTTAAGAAAGTATCAATCCGATCCTAGCCATGTTTTAGAACCAGAGCATGTACAGTTAAGGGAGGACCTAACTTTCAATCTACCACCAATGAGGATCGAGGACCATGGTGTGTCAGTTCGAGGAACAAGTCCGTTCCTTTGGAGAAAATGGTGTGGGGATGCGACAGAAGAAGAGCTCACGTGGGAGTTGGAATTCAATGCGGACGAAGTATCCCGAGCTTTCCTAAGGTAACGAATTTCGAGGACAAAATTCATTTTAAGGAGGGGAGTAATGTAACGCCCATTTCCGTTTGAGTGCAAATGACCGAAATGCGCCTGAGGTCATTTTTACCCGGAATTCGAGGAGCGACCGGAGTCCTCGAATGGGTCAACTCAATGTTTGAAGGGAATTATATCTGTTATGTTTGATATTGAGGTGAAAATCTCGTTTTCCAAACTTTCGGCTCAAAATGACCAAAATACCCTCGTGTTCTACGGTAAAGGTGCCGTTTGAACCCGAAACTTTTCCAGGAAGTTGGAATGATGTTTATGAGTGGTATTTGATGTTTAGTCGGGTCTGGAGGTCCTGAGCAGTTTTAGTGTAAAATTACCATTTTGCCCCTAGAACAGTGTACAGTGAGCCTAATGACGTAATTAAGCAAACCTAAGCAATATTAGGCTCTAATTGAAGATTAATTTATTTTGATAATTAATCTAGAGTCAAAATAATTTATTAAGGTTAATTAGAACCTAAGATTGCTTAGTTAAACTCTAATTACATTCTTTGATTCAAGATTCCTAGTCATGGAATCTTGAATAGTATTTCTCTCCAATTCCTTAAATTAAGGAATTGTGCCCATACTTCATTTGATCAAAAGAATGATTTTAAATTGTTAATCTAGCAAGATCACTCTCCTAATCAAGTCTTGACAACCTTAATTAGCCATTACCTCACCTAAACACTTTCTTACAAACTCCTAATCAAACCTTAATCAAAGAAACACCTAAACACATCACTAAACCACAATTACATGAACAATTTCTCTTCCTCCTTTGGCTGTAAAGCTAGCCGAATTCTTACCCTAAGGAAAATGTCACATGTTGATTTTTACTTCACTCAAAGACCATACCTCAAGCCATATTTTGAGCCATACTTAGCCATGCTTTCAACCATGCTTTGCCCATGCCTTAGCCCATGCCAATCAAGAGATATTTTCCTCCCCCTTTGGCCATGAAGATCGTCGGCCATGCTTCCTCCAATCAGCCACCATTGTGTTAATTTTCTATAAATACCAAGCTTGGAAGAACCTTGTTACACTTTAGATTATTTGCTAAGTTTGGTTTTCTTACACTTTCTCTCATTTTCTCTCAAATTTCTCTTCATCTTGCTCACCTTCTTCCTCCCTCAAAGAAACCTTGCCACCACCACAACCCACCACAAACAACCATAAACCACCACTCTCTCACCTCAAACCATCTCTTAAACACTTAAACTTTCCATTCCCAAGCTTACACACTCAAGGAAAAATCATCTTCCTTGAGCTTTCTTATTAGTCGAATCCTCCTCCTCCTCCAAGAGAAGATTTTGTCTTCTCAATTCTTCAAGAACTCAAGCTTTCCTTCATTTCTTTCAAGACTTCCTTAGGTAGGGGTTTGTTTTCAAAGTTTTCTTTACTTTCTTTAAGAAAAGTTCTAGTTTTCTCTTGGTTTTTCAAGCTTTCCTTGTTCTTTTCTTCTTTTTGGCCAAGAGGCCTTTTCATAAGAAAAACCTTAGCTTGATGATGAGGTTTCAAGATAATGACTTGTTGTTGTCATGTGAGAAACCTCTAAAGCTTGAAAAACTTGGTCTTGGACTATATATGCTTGTGGTTTCTTTCTCTTTGTCTTGCTAATGATTTCGGTTTTTCCTTCCTTTTTCCTTCACAAGTTTTCGATTTCTCTTCCTTTCCCTCTCATGATTTCGGTTTCCTCTTCCTTTGTTTGAACAAAGTTTGTTAAAAATGTTAAGTAGATCACAAAAGTTTTGTTAAGAAAATTAATCCTATGTTTTCAAAGAGCTCTAAGCTTACCCTTGCCAACCTTAAAGTTGGTCGGCCGTTCTAAGAGTTTTACTTAGATTGAAGCCCATGAGCAATAAAATAA
Organism: Dalbergia oliveri; assembly: GCA_030441495.1. Lineage (NCBI taxonomy): Eukaryota > Viridiplantae > Streptophyta > Magnoliopsida > Fabales > Fabaceae > Dalbergia > Dalbergia oliveri. The sequence goes on from JAMLFY010000017.1 coordinate 3,089,242, forward strand.
AGAATATGACTTAGTTTTTAGCATGTTAGTTTAGACAAAGTGTTGAGCTTTGTGTACATTTTCTTGAGCTTGATGATGAAGTTCAAAACCAAAGGCTTCTTTGAAGACTTGGTGCTAAGAACTCTAAAGCTCACTTTATATTGTTAAGATGCATATTGGGTTAAGGTTATAATGTTCCTCTAAAGCCTTGTAAGAGCTCTAGTTAAGATAAAATGAGTTGCATACATGTTTATGTTTATACCTTGCATAGCATGTTTACTTTGATGCCATCATTAACTCTCAAGAATAAATAAATGAACTTGCATTATCATGTTTAAATTTCCAAGCTTGCATTTCATGTTTACATTCCAAGTTATCACTTAATCTTTAAAGATAATAATGATGTTGCATCTCATATTTATTTTATGCTCTCACTTTATTTTCTAATGAAGAATAAAATAAGTGCATATCATGTTTAAGTTTATGCCATCACTTAAATATCCTAGAGCTCAAAGACTTGCCTAAGTATCTTACATAAAGTTTTAGAAAATGGAGGCATTTCAAGAATGCCATTTTGGCCTTGTGATGATGATGATGGACTTGAGATGAGTTCATCTAATCATAAGTGCCCATAGTCTAAGTCTTGGAATTTTTCTAAGCTTAGGTGTATTTAAAGAATCTTATGAACAAAGTTCTATGTTTTAAATCTATTTCTTGAGCTAAATAATTTAGCTACTGACCTTACCCATTTTTGTATGATTTCAATGAGAAAAATTGGTTTCTAAAGGAGTTTTGAGTTACTAAAATGATTCCAAGAGAAACTAGTAACTCATATGCATTTAAATCATGAGATTATGTGATTGTTTGATGCTTATGTTTTTGGTTTTGCCTTGTGCACTTGGCCACTGTATAAATTCTTTTTATGGTGTTAAAATATGTAAAATTATGTTTGAGTGAAGCAAGGAACGATTTATGTAACACCCTAACTCTTAACCTCATACGCTCGAGTCGCATTCGGTTAGTTATTAGTTGTTACGCCTTTGTTTTAGATCTTCACTTACTTTCCTTTAAAATACGAGTAACAAAATACGAATAAATTTTTCTTTTTGAATTAAGTCTCAAAATGCGAGCCGCACATGCGTAAAGATATCGACAACTAAACATAAAGCATAACAACCCGGTACATGTCATCATAACATTCATGAATAAACCATAGAACAATCACAACATAAATTATATTAGTATATCATAATCATAACATAACGACGATATCTTTATAAATGTAAGGACACCTAGGGCATCAATTACATCAAACAACTTTAACTAATGCAAAACAAAACGTCAACGAGGCTAGACTAATCTTCATGTTTCGCTGCCCTCTAATCCGACTAGGCGACATGGTTCTTACGCCCGCACCTCATGGAAGATCACGAACATTCACATCAATCCGTCTGGAGACGACACTGGTAAACAAAAGGGGTGAGAATACTTATACAACATTCTCAGGCTCCCGACTTTAACACAAGTGTCATCGCCGTCGCCAGCCACTTCGGGTTTCATTATGAAAGAGGTGTACATGCATAGGTTCAATTTTAATTTCTCAAATTCTATTATCCGAAGTGGGTTTCTTTTAGCATGTGTCTTGATGGTATGAATGCAGCGGATATTTTATGTATGCATGGCAATGCTTAAGCATGACATTACATGTAAATATCTCATATCACTTAATCAAGCATCAATCAAACATATGCATGTGCGTCTTTTACTTTTTCATACTCGAACTCCATGAGTTCCTTTCATAACTTTTTCCACCCTCATCATGGTCACCAAAATCCACCCAACATGCCGACCCGACGATTTTGACATGGTCACCAAAACTCTTAATCACCCATCGCCTAGGAATAAGCTCATCCTAACTAACCATTGCTTGATTTATACGGGGTAAAAGAGGGAAACATATCTCTTTCCTTGGATCACCCTATACAACCCTTAACTCGGAAGTCATAATGGGATCATTTCCTTTTTATCATATCTTGTATGAATGCAACATGAGCATGCAACCATAGACCCTCATATATTCTCATGCATTGTAAACATAGCATACCACATCATCATAGCAACATGCCACAAATACACATATAGCCTCAAGTTCATGATTTTAACATATTCACATCATTATAAGTATACCCACTCGGTCTCATGCTTACATCACACCTCCTATCACATGGTGTCTTATGCTTTGGCCCTTACGGTCTTAAACTTGTGTTCCAATTTGTTCTAACCTTCAATATGAATTTTGACAGCACCTAGGGGATCATTACCTATACATTTTCCTAATGTTTATGAATTATAACATAACCAAACAGCTATATATCTCTTTGGGCAGAATTTTACCTTATAACTACGGGTCCTAGAATATTCGTTTTTGACCCTTTCTAAGTTCCGTCTTCCTAAGGCTCTATAATTAACTCCTAAACCAATTATGAGAGATTCCTACTTATATCCACTAATTATAAACCATTTTTCTTTAGTCCAATTATGCTGGAACAGAATTATAAATTTGTGCATCTAAGTGTTTTAGAATTCACATTTTAAGTCCTTTTTAATTACTTGTTCTTTCTAAACTTCCCTAAATCATTCCTTGCTCCACTCAAACATAATTTTACACATTTTAACACCTTAGAACAGAATTCATACAGTGGCCAATTACATCATGCAGAACCGAAAACATAAGCTCATGTAATCACATAATTTCATGTTTAAAAGTATATAAGATGCTAGTTTCTCTTGGAATCATTTTAGAAACTCAAAACTCTTTTAGTAACCAATTAACCTCATTAAAATCATAAAAATATATGCTAGTTCAGTAGCTAAATTGTTTAGCTCAAAGAATGGATTTAAAACATAAAACTTTGTTCATAAAGTTCCTTGAGTACATCTAAGCTTAGAAAAATTCCAAGACTTAGACTATGGGCACTTATGATTAGATGAACTCATCCAAGTCCATCATCATCACCACAAGGCCGAAATGCCATCCTTGAAATGCCTCCATTTTCTAAAACTTTATGCAAGATACTTGGGCAATTCTTTGAGCTCTAGGAGTTTTAAGTGATGGCATAACTTAAACATGATATGCACTCATTTTATTCTTTATTAGAAAGTAAAGTGAGAGCATAAAATAAATATGATATGCAACCTTATTATTATCTTTAAGGATTAAGTGATGGCTTGAAATATAAACATGAGATGCAAGCTTGAAATTTAAACATGATAATACAAGTCCATTTAATTAATCTTGAGAATTTAGTGATGACATCAAAATAAACATGCTATGCAAAGCATAAACTTAAACATGTGTGCAACTCATTTTATTCTTAGCTAGAGCTCTTTCAAGACTTTAAAGGAACATTACAACCTTAACCCATTATGCATCTTAACAACATAAAGTGAGCTTTAGAGTCCTTGGTATCAAGACTTTAAGGAAGCCTTTGATTTTGAACTTCATCATCAAGCTCAAGAAAATAGACACAAAGCTCAACACTTTGTCTAAACCAACATGCTAAAAACTAATTCATATTCTTTATTTTATTGCTCATGGGCTTCAATCTAGAGTAGAACTCTTAGAACGCCGACCAACTTTAAGGTTGGCAAGGGTAAACTTAGAGCTCTTTGAAAACATGTGATTAATTTTTCTTAGCAAAACTTGTGTGATCTACTTAACATTTTTAACAAACTTTGTTCAAACAAAGGAAGGTGAAACCGAAAACATCAAAGGGAAAAGGAAGAGAAAATCGAAATCTTAAAGGAAGAAAAGGAATAAAATCGAAACATAAACAAGAAGAGAAAAGGAAAACTCAAGTATGTATGGTCCAAGACCAAGTTGTTTCAAGCTTTAGAGGTTTCTCACAAGACATCAACAAGTCTTTATCTTGAAACCTCATCATCAAGCTAAAGTTTTTCTCAAGAATAGGCTCATGGCTGAAAAGGAAAAAGGAAGAAAGAAAGAGTTTTGATCCAAGAAGAAACTAGAACTTTTCTTGAAGAAAACAAGTAAAAACTTGAAAACAAAACCCCTACCTAAGGAAGTCTTTGAAATGGAAGAAAGGAAGCTTGATTCTTGAAGAGTTGAGAAGACAAAATCTTCTCTTGAGTGTGGTTGTGTTCAGCCAGAAGAAAACTCAAGGGAGGTGATTTTTCCTTGAGTTTCTAAGCTTAGGAATGGAAAGTTTGGGTGTTTAAGAGATGGTTTGAGGTGAGGTAGTGGTGGTTTATGGTTATTTGTGGTGGTTTGTGGTGGTGGAAAGGTTCTTTGAGAGGAAAAGAAGATGAAGAAGATGAAGAGGAATTTGAGAGAAAATGCAAGAAAGTGCAAGAAAACTAAACTTGGCAAATGATCTAAAGTGTATCCAAGTTCTTCTAAGCTTGGTATTTATAGAAAAAATGACACAATGGCAGCTAATTGGAAGAGGATGGCCGACGGCTTCTTCATGCCAAAGGGAGGAAAATATCTCTTGATTGGTATGGGCAAAGGCATGGGCAAAGCATGGTGAGGTATGGCTTGAGGTAGGGTCTTTGAGTGAGAAATAAATCAACATGTGACACTCCTTTGAGGCCATGTATTCGGCCAGTTTGCCGCCCAAAGGGGGAGGATTAATTTGCTCATGTAATTGTGTTTTAGTGGTGTGTTTAGGTGTTTCTTTGATTAAGGTTTTGGTTAGGAGTTGTAAGAAAATGTTTAGGTAAAGTAATTGGCTAATTAAGAATGTCAAGACTTGGTTAGGAGGGTAATCTTACTAGATTAACAATTTAAAATAATTCTTTTGGTCAAATGAGGTATGACACAATTCCTTAATTTAAGGAATTGGAGAGAAAATACTATTCAAGATTCCATGACTAGGAATCTTGAATCAAAGAATGCAATTAGAGTTTAACTAAGCAATCTTAGGTTCTAATTAACCTCAATAAATTATTTTAACTCTAGATTAATTATCAAAATAAATTAATTTTCGATTAGAGCCTAATATTGCTTATGTTTGCTTAATTCGTCATTAGGCTCACTTACACTGTTCTAGGCGTAAAATGGTAATTTCACACTAAAATTGCCCGGACCTCTTGGGCCCGACTAGATATCAAATACCACTCAAAAACATCATTCCAAACTTCCTGGAAAGTTTCTCAAACGGCACCTTTTATCCGTGTAGAACACAGGAGGGTATTTCGGTCATTTTGAGCCGAAAGAAAACGAGATTTTCACCTCGGATATCAAACATAACAATTATAACCCCCTTCAAACATTGAGTTGACCCATTCGAGGACTGGGTCGGCTTCCTTAATTTGGGTAAAAATGACCTCAGGGCATTTGGTCATTTGTACTCAACAGGAGAAATCGAGGCGTTACAATTTAGCGAAGTTAGGAAAGAATAAGTAACTAAAAGGGGCTTAAGATGTGAATTTTAGAACACTTAGATCCACAAATTATAAATTCTGTTCCAGCATAATTGAACTTAAGAAAAATGGTTCATAATTAGTGGATATGTGTATGAATCCCTCATAATTGGTTTAGGAGTTGATTATAGAGCTTTAGGTGAAGACGGAACTTAGAAAGGGTCAAAGACGGAGATTCTAGGACCCCGTAATATGAAATTCTACCCAAGGTGATGAAGTGCTGTATGGTTATGTTAGTAAGCATAAACATTAGAGGAAATTATAGGTAATGATCCCCTAGGAGTAATAAAGATTCATAATGGATGTTAGGATAATTGGAACACAAGTTTAAGGCCTATAAGGGTCAAGGCATAAGACACCATGAGATAGAAGGTGTGAAGTGAGAATGAGATCGAGTGTGTATACTCATAACGATTGTGAATGTATAAATCCCATGGATATGAGACTATATGTGTGTTTGAGACATGTTGTTATGATAATGTGATACATTATGCTTAAGATGCATGAGAATGCGAAATATGAAATGAGTTTAGGAGGGTATGCTCCTAAGAATAAGAGATTTACTCGATTGAGATATTTCATGAGAACAACATGTGTTGTTGAGTTATGTGGCATAACTCAAATTTGAGGAAATTTGGAGTGTAGTCGCTATGTTGCCGAATTTCCGTTAAATTTGAGGGACTTGAGAAAATTTTTGAAAAGAATGATTTATATGTGACATGCCAAGACACATTTCTCCTACGGTGAAGAGAAAGGAAACCTGGAGGGTATGGTCGTGGAGCCATACCGAAGCGAACAATGTCACTGGTCTTAACCAGATGATGCGTTTCACAGGCTGAGACGTACTTCTCCTGCTACGGTGAGGAGAAGGTAAAATCATGAGGGCATTGACATTAGCCTGCCAAAGCAAATAAAGTCACTGGTCTTAACTAGTTGATGAGTTTCAGAGAAGGAAGAAAGTCCAATGATGGGTGATTCCTTAGGTCCCTGCCGTACTCTAGGAGTTGGGATTGTTATTTTTATGATTATGATATGCTTATCAAGAGGATAAGTAAGAACTAGTGACGACTAGTTAAGGTATGAGCTCATAGCCTAGTATCAGGGGTCGGTTACTATTTTTACATACCATGATGTCACAAGTTGAGAATTGAGAAAGGACATGCCACTTATATGAGAACTAGTTGATGATTATGTCTTAATTATTTGCTGCATAAAGTATAGCCATGCATTCATGATCTGCTATGCGCATACATGTATTAAGATTCATCATAAAAGACACGGACCTTGGATAATTACTTTCAAGAAAATCTCATAATGAACCTTTGCATGTTTAACCTCTTTTTGTTTTTTTTAATAAACCCAAGGTCCCTGGGACATAAACGATGACACTAGGATAGAGGATTTCCCTATGAGAGTCTTTAGCAAGATTCTCACCTCTCTCTTTCTTTTTTCGTTACGTCTTCAGACCGCGATGGTGTCGTTCGTGATTTTTGTTGATGCCCCCGTGTTGCTGCACTACGATCCAGGTCATCAGCCCTATCACTTTGAGGGTCGCTGAGTGCGGATTTTTGCATACATGGGTCGTCCATTTGCATTCTCCTTCCTTTCCGTTTTATCCTGACCTCTCCCTTCGGCGACGACATGATCTTCGAGAGGACGCGGCCCCGCAATGAGCAGACCTATCATGCCTGACCTTCGCCTCCAGCGGTGCGTGATTACCCAGAGTACGTGCCCTCATACCTCGTTGTGGGAGGGACTTGTTGTAGGATTATCAACAGAAACGGAAGCGCATCGTACCGACGCGACGTAGGAAAAATAGAACCTTCATTGTTTTGATTACCTGAAGAATGCAGTGAACCGAAAGCTTCACGATCGGTAGTAATCCGCTTTGATAGATCTTCCAGACTATCTCTCGAGGGGATGGAGTGGCTGTGTGGGCAACCGTTCAGATGATGAACGTTGCCAGGGTGTCTGTTTCTGATGAAAAACACTTAGTGAGGCACAAGGGTGAAAGGATTAGTTTATATATGCGTGAAGTCCAAGACCTAACCCTAAGCCATATGGGCCATATTGTTCTTGGGCTTTAATCTCACTAAAGTCTTATTGGACTTAAGTGACTAAAGAGCATATAACCCAACAATCTCCCACTTGCTCTTTAAGATACAAACTTGAGTTCATAAACCCAAGACCATGTATCCCATAAGCCATCATCATCTGATAATATACCCCATCCCTTATCTCAAGCTAGCCTGGGATCTACCATTTGTCATCTATCAGGCTCCTATAATCTACAGAAGATTATCTAATTCAGTGCTACTCCACTAAAAGCCCGAACGTGAACTCCAAGAATAATGACATTTATAACTTGAATATGTATCGCCCCTTTATAGAATGTCTATAATTGATTGACTAGTTTCTGTTACCCAATCAATTATTTATTTCCTTGACTGTGATAGTTTCTCTAATGGATTACATGCACTGGCCATGTCTTCAATATCCAAGTACCGAAACATATCAAGGGGACATTTCCTATAAATTCCATGTTGTTTATCTCATAAACACCAATAACCAAATAGTTTCAATCCCAAAATACCGAGTTATTGGCCATCATATATCGAACCTCACCCGTTGGTAAATCAAAGAATGAAAACTATTCGACTACCTATTTAAAATAAACTCAGGATTAAGAGCAACTACATAACTATAGTTATTTGGAGATTTGATTCCTTATGACAGAAAGAACAACTTTAATCAAATCTCTCCTTGATCCATTCAATGTAAGTATTAACTCACACCAATATTTAAAATGATTCGGACAAAATCATCTCATAAATATTGCAGCCTAAAAAAAATGCCCAACTTTATTTAATAGCTGTGAACCTATTCATCAATTGTGAGAACCTATGACCATGTCCTCCATGAACATATCCATATGATCATATACTTCACAATTGATCCGGACCTTCGTGTTTGTAAATAGTGTGCAGAATAAATGAATAATACCTCATTTATAACATTCAGAAAAATTACAATGTCATAATGTCTTGCTCAAAAGGCACAAAATAACAAAGTGAAATAACAACTTCCTAAAGCTATAGCAAATCTGGAATCCTCCTAAGACCCATAGATGTAACATGCCTCGAACACACGTTCAGGCAAACTCTTAGTAAAAGGGTCAGCAAGGTTCTCGTCCGATGGTATCTTGACTACCACTGTATCTCCTCTTTCAATTATATCTCGGATCAAGTGGTACTTCCTCTCTATGTGCTTTTGTCTTTTGTGACACCTTGGTTCCTTGGACTGCTCCGCCCACTGTTATCACAGGAAGTGTGATGGGACGACTAACACTTGGTATCACTTGAAGATCCGTTAGGAACTTCTTTAACCATGCGGCTTCCTTTGCAGCCTCAGAAGCAGCTACATACTCAGCCCGTGGTAGAGTCAGCCACGCATGATTGTTTGACACTCCTCCAACAAATGGCCCCACCATTAAGAGTGAACACATACCCAGAGGTGGATTTTCTTGAGTGAATGTCTCCTTGGAAATCTGAGTTGTATAACCAATGGTTTCAAGACTCCCACTAGAATAGACCAACATATAATCTCTCGTTCTCCTAAGGTACTTGAGTATATGTTTAACCGTTATCCATGTTCTTCTCAGGATTAGATTGGTACGACTTACTACTCCCACGCATAGCAATATCTGGTCTTGTGCACAGCATAGCATACATAAGGCTACTTACGCTGAAGCGTAAGGTATCCTACTCATACGTTCTCTAAGGAGTTTTAGGAGAATGCTCCTTAGAGAGATGAATCCCATGCCAAGGATAAAATTCCCTTCTTGGAATTCTCCATGCTGAACCTGGCAAGTATTTTGTCGATGTAATTAGCCTGAGATAATGCCAATACCCTATTCTTCCAATCGCAAGAGCTTAATACCAAGAATATAATTGGCTTCCCCTAGGTCCTTCATATCAAAATGCTTGCTTAGCCAGGTCTTTATGCCTAATAATACCTCCGTATCATTTCCGATAAGGAGTATATCATCCACATAAAGTACCAGAAAGATCCTGCGTTTCCTTGGATCCTTTTATACACACACGGCTCATCAGGACTTTTCTCAAAACCATAAGACTTAATGGCTTGATCAAACCTGATGTTCCATGATCTGGACGCTTGCTTAAGTCCATAAATGGACCTTTGCAACTTGCATACCAAGTTTTCTTGCCCTTTGGCTATGAACCCTTTTGGTGCTGCATATAGATATCCTCTTCCAAATTTCCATTTAGAAAAGCAGTTTGACATCCATTTGCCAAATCTCATAATCAAGATTTGCTGCAACAGCTAAGAGAATCGGATGGACTTGAGCATGGCAACCGAAAAGGTTTCTTCATAATCCACACCTTCTATTTGGGTGTACCCTTTCGCCACCAATCTAGCTTTGAAGGTTTCAACCTTCCCGTCGAATCTCTTTCTCTTGTAGATCCACTTACACCCAATGGGTCTTACCCCTTTTGGTGCATCTACAAGAGACCAAACTGAGTTGGAATACAAAGAATCCATTTCACGATTCATAGCCTCAAGCCATTCCTGAGCATCAACATCCCCTATGCCTCGTCATAACTCTTGGGATCATCATCTTCTTCAATGATGACATCCTTAGACGATTCACCCAACAAGAGAAATCTTGCGGGTTTACGAATCACTCTCCCACTACGAGTTTGCCGCACTTGTTGTTGTGCATTTACAGGGGATCCAATTCTAGATGAGGACCCTCATTAAGAGGATTAACCAATTCATGATTTTGTTGTTCTTCCATAAGCGGTAACTGCATCTCAGAGGTTCCACTTGTTGTTCATCATGCTGAACCTCTGGTTCTTGTTCTAGTTCCTATGTGTGTTCAACATCAGGTATATTTTCCCTCTTTGAACAACCATAGGAACAAAAGCTGGAACCGCCTGAGGTTGAGGTGAAACTTGATCTGAGACTAGCTCATCAAGAATAACCTTACTCCTAGGCTTATAATTTGCCATATAGTCCTCCTCTAAGAAAGTTGCATGTGTGCTCACTATGACCTTCTTTTCCTTCGGACTATAAACAACCAACCTCTGGTTCCTTTAGGATAGCCTATAAATATGCATACTTCTGTATGCGAGTCCATCTTATTTGGCTTCCGTTGTAAGACATGTGCCGAGCACCCAAACCGAATATGGTTCAAGGTGGGCTTACACCCTTTCCATAATTCTATTGGTGTCTTTGAAAACTTGGACGGAGCTAAGTTCAATAGGTACATAGCAGTTTCTAAGGCATATCCCCAGAATAGAAAGAGATGAATAACTAGCATAGATCTTGCCATTTCTAAAAGGGTTCTATTTCTCCTTTCAGGAACTCCATTCTCCTGGGGTGTCCCTGGAGAAGATAATTGTGAGACTATCCCTCTTTGGTCAGGTAAGACCTGAACTCTCCAGATAGGTATTCACCCCTTCCCCAGAAGAGTCTTAATTTGAACACCAAGATGCTTTTCTAAGCCTTGAACTCTTGGAATTTTCCAAAAGCTTCAACTTGTGACGCATCAGGTACACATGTCCAAATCTAGAGTAATCATCAGTAAATGTGATAAAATACTGAGACCCGCCTTTGGCCTGACATTTATTGGTCCACATACATCAGCATGTACCAATTCCAGCTGAAGTGTGGCACGATTTCCCTTGGCCTTGAAAGATCTCTTAGTCATTTTACCCTCTAAACAAGATTCACAAACTGGTAACGGTTCAAAGTTCAGGGATTTTAAAATCCCACTATTGACCAAACCTTGTATCCTGTTAGAGTTAATATGACCCAATCTCAAATGCCAAAGATAAGTTTCATTGAAAACTTTTCTTTTCTTTGATGAATGAACATGCTCAACATCTCCTAATTCAACATGATTAATTTCACAGGGCATAGGACTAAGGAAATAAAGACCATTAAACATTACACCGGAACAAATAAAAGAAGATGGACTTCTTATTAAAACTGAGAAATTAAACTAACTGTCAAACCATGTTTAACTTGTAATACCCATTTTCCTGATTGAGTGCAAATGACCAAAATGCCCTGAAGCCATTTCTACCTAATTCAGGGGCTCCACCATCCTTGAATGGGTCAACTCAATGTTTGAAGGGGTTGTACCTGTTATGTTTGATATTCGAGGTGAAAATCTCGTTTTCTAAACTTTCGGCTTAAAATGACCAAAATACCCTGCGTGTTACACGGTAAAAGGTGCCGTTTGAGCCCGGAATTTTTCCAGGAGTTTAGAATGATGTTTTAGAGTAATATTTGATGTTTAGCGGGCCGGAAGGTCCCAGTAGTTTTAGTAAATTACCGTTTTACCCTAGAACAGTGTACAGTGCGCCTAATGAAGCAATCAACAAACCTAAGCAATATTAGGCTCTAATCGAAGATTAATTTATTTCGATAATTAATCTAGAGTCAAAATGATTTATTAAGGTTGATTAGAAACTAAAATTGCTTAGTCAAGTTCTAATTACATTCTTTAATTCAAGATGTCTAATCAAAAAGTAATGAATAGTGTTTTTCTCTCCAATTTCCTTAAATCAAGGAAATTTGTCTACCACCTTTTTGACCAAAAGAATTATTTTAAAATTGTTAATCTAGTTAGAATTTCCTCCCAAAATCCACAAATTTTGAATTCAAATTTCATCCAAAAAGGCTATGCAAAAGCTAGGATTTGACTACACCTAAGCTAGCACTTTAACCAAGCTTTGGAAGATATTTTCCTTCCCTCCAAGGCCAATGAATTTCGGCCAACCTCCCCTTAAATTAGCCACAACATTTCATTCTTTATAAATACCACACCTTGGAAAGCTTGGACACCTTTTTGATCATTTGCTAAGTTGAGTTTCCTTGCACTTTCTCTCATTTTCTCTCATTTTCCCTTCCTCTAAGTTCTTTTCCTTCCTTCCTCAAAGAACCACCACCACCACCTTGAGCCACCACAAACCACCTCAAACCACCACTCTCACACCTTAGAACACCTCCTAAACACCAAACCTCACCATTTCCAAGCTTGCATCCTCAAGGAAAAATCATCTTCCTTGAGAACCTTTGAAGGCCGAATCCTTGTTGCTCACCAAGAGAAGATTTTGTCTTCTCATTTCCTTGCAAACTCAAGCTTTCTTTCAAAGCTTTCAAGATTTCACTTGGTAGGGGTTTTCTTTCAAGTTTTCTTTACTTTCTTTGAGAAAAGTTTCTAGTTTTCTCTTGGTTTCAAACTCTTTTTCTACCCTTTGTATTTTCGGCCATAAGGCCATTTTACAAACCAATCTTTAGCTTGATGATGAGGTCTCATGGAGATAGTTTGGTGTTTGCCATGAGAGAAACCTCTAAAGCTTGGATCTTGGTCTAGGACCATATACAAACTCGGTTTTTCCTTTTCTTTGCAAGTTCAAAGTTTTGGTTTTTCATTTCCTTTCCTTTATGATTTCGGTTCCTCCTTGGTTTTTCCTAGTTCAAAGTTTTGGCCTTCATTCCTCTAAGGTTTTGGTTTTTCCTTTTTGCCTTGTCCAAGCTTGGGTTTTTATTTCTTTTTCTTCAATGGTTTCGGTTTTTCCTTTCCTCTCTTGAACAAAGTTTGCTAAAAAAATGTTAAGGTAGCCCTTTTATGTTTGTTTGAAAGGTTATCTCTTGAAAAATCGTTTCCTTGAGCTTGATGATGGTGTTCGAAGAACATAAGACTTCCTTGGTGTCTTGATGCTAAGAACTCTAAAGCTCACTTAATGATACATAATGGGTTGAGGTTTTTATGTTCCTTTAAAGTCTTGTAAGAGCTCTAGTTAAGATTAAAAAGGAGTTGCATTCATGTTTATTTTTATGCTTTGCATAGCATGTTTATTTTCAAGCTATCACTAAGCAACTTAAAGATTAAAACAAGAATGTGCATCCTCACTTAATAAATCTCAAAGCCTACCTATTTCAACCTTAAAGTTGATTGTTGATTTGGGGTAAACACCCCAAGAGGCCTAGAGCACTAAAATAAAGAATTGAACCTTGCATTTCATGTTTACTTTCTTGTCTATCATGTTTATATTTTATGCCATCACTTAAACTCTAAAGATAATAAATGAGTGCACCTCATATTTATTTTATGCTCTCACTTTATTTTCTAAAAGAAGAGTAAAATGAGTTGCATAGCATGTTTAAATTTATGTCACCACCTAAATGGTCTAGAGCTCAAAGACTTACCCAAGTATCCAATGTAAAGTTTTAAGAAAACGTTGGTTTTTCAATGAAGCCATTTTGGCCTTGTGGTGATGATGATGGGCTTGGTGTGAGTTCATCTAATTACAAGTGCCCATAGCCATGTTTTGAAATTTTTCTAAGCTTAGGAGTACCTAAGGAGCATTATGAATGAGATTATATGTTTTAAATCTATTTTATGAGAAAATTAATTTAGCTACTGATCTTGCTTAGACTTTAATGATTTTAAAGAGATAAATTGGTTTCTAAAAGAGTTTGAGTTCCTAAAATTGTTCCAAGAGAAAACTAGCAACTTGTATGCATTTTAATTCATGAGATTATGTGATTTTAAGGGCTTATGATTTCGGTTCTGCCCTTCATGATTGGCTGCTGTACAAATGTTGTTCTAAGGTATTAAAATGTGTAAAATTATGTTTGAGTGAAGGGAGGATCGATTTAGAGAAGTTAGAAAAGAATAAGTAACTTAAAAGGATCAAGAATGAGAATTCTAGAACACTTAATGCACAAAAATGCAATTCTGTTCCAGCATAATTAATTCAAGTGTAATTGGTTTATAATCAGTAGGATATGCATAAAAACCTTTCATAAATGATTAGGTATTAATTACTAAGCTTAAGGTGATGATAAGGACTTAAAATAGGAATTCTAGCACACTTAGACATGGCAAAATGTGATTCTGTCCAGCAAAGCTAAATTGAGGAAAAGTGAATTATAACTTAGTAAACATGTCTAGGAATCCCTCATAATTGGTTTAGGGATTGATTATGAAGCCTTAGGCGAAGACGGATCTGAAAAAGGGTTTAAAATGAAGATTTTAGAACCCCGTAATCATATGATGATTTTCTGCCAAGATGCATAATGCTGTTTGGAATTTTTAGTAAGCCTAAATCTTAGTAAGAATTATAAGTAATGATCTCTTAAGTGGAATAAAGATGTACTATGAGCATTAGAATGATTGGAACTTAAGTTTAAGACCCGTAAGGGTCAAAGCATAAGACAATATGAGATAGGAAGTGTGATGTGAGAATGAGACCAAGTGAGTATGCTTATGAATGAATGTGTTAATATCATGAGTATGAGAATATATGGATTTGTGATATGCGTTGTGATGTTTTGGTATATTATGAGCATAATGCATGAGACTATGTGATAGAAATGAATTAGAGAAAGTATGTTGTCATGATTGAAAAGTTTTCTTGATGGAGGATTTTGTGAGATAACATGCATGATGTAAGTTATGTGGCAAGACTCAAATTTGAGGAAATTCGGTGGCAGCGTTGCCTTCGAATTTCCGTCAAATTTGAGGGAAAAAGAAAGTTTTTGAGAAATATGAAGTTTAAAGTTATATGCCGAGACGCATTTCTCCTTCTGAGGAGAAAGTAAACCCGTAGGAGGTATGGACGTCGAGCCATACCGAAACGGACAAGTCGCTGGTCATAACCAGTCGAGACGTTTCGAAGAATGAAAGTATGTGATGTTTAAGGTGACACACCGAGACGTACTTCTCCTCTTCTGAGGAGAAGGTAAAACCGTGAGGGCATAGACATTAGCCTGCCAAAGCGGACAAAGTCGCTAGTCTTAACCAGTCGATGCGTTTCGAAGAAGGAAAAAGTTCCATGATGGGTGATCCTTAGGCCCCCTACCCGTACTCTGGAGTCGGGATTATGATGATTATGTTTATGATTCGCTTATCAAGAGGATAAGTAAGAACTAGTGACGACTAGTTAAGGTATGAGCTCATAGCCTAGTTTAAGGGGTGCGGTTACTATATTATTGGTGTCACAAGTATGAGGAAAGGAAATATGTTCAAAGAAAAGTTTCATGCCACTCAAATGTTGTTTGAATTATTGTTTGATTTACCTAAAGTGCTGCCATGCATCCATGAAATATTATGTTGCATACATGCATTAAGAATCATTATAAAAGACATGGACCTTGGATAAATACCTTTGCAAAAACTCCATAATGAACTAATGCATGCTTAACCTTTTCATAATAAACCCAAGGTTCTTGGGGACATAAACGATGACACTAGGATAGAGGACTTCCCTACTGAGATTCTTTAGTAAGAATTCTCACCCCTCTCTGTTTCATTCCGTTACGTCTTCAGATATCGATGGCGTCGTTCGTGATTTTCATTGACCCGCCTACATGGGAGGTGCACTATGACCCCGAGCATCAGTCCTACCACTTCAAGGGTCATTGCGAGGTGCGCGTTTTTGCATATGTGGACGCCCTTTTGCTTTCCCCGTCTCCAGCTATCATTTCGATCCGACTTCACCCTTTGGCGACGACTGATCTTTGAGAGGACACGACCCGAGACGAGTAGGCCGTCGTGCCCATCCTTCCTCGTCGAGGGCTCTTCCCTTCGTTTCCTATGGGTATCGGAGGAGGTAGCAAGGACACGATCACCCAGTCGAGGCATGTGAGGCGCGTTCGACAGCCCGAGAGGCGACCACGACGTGGAGGCCACGCGTTCCCTCGATTCCCATGCCTAGATCTCCGCTTCGTTGGGCTACATCCGAGGAGCTTCGTCAGTCGCAGGCTACATCTCCCCAACGAGGATCGGCGTCACCAGTAGGCTTAGAGTGGGAGGGTAGTGATAGTTGGGTGTTTATCTTTTGGGGTTGTTACCATGTATTTGTCTTTATGTTTCTTATTGTAATGCAAGCTCTGCCCACTAGTATGGGTAAGACTTTATGTTTCTGTTATATTTCCTTGTGATGTACTAAACTATATTATCTAATGTGATGAGGAATGATGTTTATGATGGATGTGTTCTTTAATGCTTATGTTTTGTATGTTTTATTTATTCTTCCGCTTCACGTTGATTAGGTTACGCGCAAAGGCTCGCACTTTGTTTTATATAAATCATTTCAAAAAAAAAAAATTACCCGTATTTTCCGCTAAGTATTTTATAAATGAATTTAAAGAGAAGTAATAACTAATAATTAGTCTTGATACGTCCTAGGCGTATTAGGGTTAAATATTAGGGTGTTACATAACTAAACAACTAACAGAAATTAAATTCCTCTGAAAATCCTAATATATAAACATCTTCTAAAACCAAAGTTCTGAATTATCAAAAGATAAAATAACTTGTCCCACTGCTAGTCAACACAAGCTCCCCATTTCCAAGCTTCAAAACTCTTTGTCCTTCACTTACAGGCAAGCTATGTTTGAACCACTGCAAAGAGTAACAAACATGGTTAGTGGCTCCTGAATCAATGATCCATTTATCATTGTAATTCTCCACTAAACAAGCCTCAATCACATGTAAATTACCCATACCTGTTTATTCATACGTGGGCAATTTTTCTTCCAATGCCCCTTTTGTCCGCACTTGAAGCACTTGCCTTTTGGCTGCTTCATTGCAACTGGTTTGGCAATTGGAACTCCTGATTTCTTCTTTTTCTTGTTTTTGTTCCTTCCCTTGGGTTTCCCCTTAGGTTTCACAGAACTCTCACCAGGAAAATGCACTTCTCTTGACTAGAGATTGTCAGGATTCTAAGCTCATGCATTAGCTGAGTAAGGTCAAGATTCATCTTATTCATATTATAATTCATCTTGAACTGATTGAAGTATTCAGGCAATGATTGTAAGAGAAGGTCAACTTTTACTTCTTGTTCAAATCTGACCCCATGGTTTTCAGTCTTCTTGAAGTTTGCTATCATTGTCAGACAATGATCCCACACACTTCCTCCAGACATCACTGCTTGGTGACGCATTCATTCTGGCAGAGCTGCTAGACGTAGCAAACATGCCATCAAGAGTTGGAGCATGTTTGCTCCACTCTCAATCATGCTCACTTGCTCCTAAAGGTGACTGGCGAGACTGGCTAAAATATAGCGCGAACCTCACATTTGCCTTCTCCCATTTTTCCTTCTCCTGAAAACGTGCCTTTGTTGCCTCAGGCGCATCTTCAGGTTGCGGCATAGGGTAGTTAGAACAAAGTTGAGCTTTTCATATTGAAGAACAATATCCAAATTAGTTTTCCATTGTTTGTAGTTTGTACCATCCATAGGTTTTTGGCTCAAGATAGTAGCTAAAGGATTGAATGAAGACATTTTTCTGAAAACAATGAAAAACACACTAATTACAAACTAGGATAACAACAAACAGATATAGCGCTAGTAGATTCTAATAACTACTACTTGTTTATTGTGTAACAATCCATTAGTTATCTTTACAAGGCTTACGATGGGCAAGATACTTGTAAAACTAATATTGTTATTTTGGGCCTTCAGTTTCATTGCCAGAGCCTCGATGGGAGGGTTAACAATTTTACCAAAGTTGAATGTATTTAACCATTGTTTACTTTCAAAATTATCTTTAGTATCTAAGTGTTGCCGATGATGTACAAAACTTTACTAAAATTTTGAAAAAATATTAAGGTTTAATCTAGCGAAATCCGATTATCCTTATCCATGGGCTTTAGCGATAACCATTTCACTAATAAACCCACAATTGGAGCCAAGGTTTAATACTTTTTTTTAAAAAAATTTTAAACCTTCACCCATTCAATTTTTTTTTTTTTAAAGTTTAGAATTTTTCAATTTCCAAAAAAAAATGTTTCATTCGAAAATAATTTTTGTTTGATTTCAAAAACTATGTAAGTAGGTGTAGCCGATGAACGTGCATCATCTAACTTAACGTAATTTTGAAAACATTAAGGTCCTAAAATCTGGTCACTTCACGCGCGTGTGCTCACACAATCATGATACATGATTGTTGTATGCAGCGTGTGTTATTCCATGACCATTTTAGAAAACCCACAAAAATTTATTTTCAAGAAACAATTTTCTCTTAGGAAATTATCTAGATTATTTGTCTAGATTTTAATTCCACAATAAATTAATCCCATTATTAATCTTGATTTCTTACTGAAAATCATAATAATTGATAATTATCTAGTGGATAACTTAAAATTTAAATAATCGCGCATAATAACTATATACTAGTCGTATCATGACAAAAGTTATTATGCATATATGACATGTGATTATGCAACAATATGGCACCATCCTATTCTATATGGCATGTTATTACAAACATCATGTTAATCGCACATATAATTCATACAATTCAATAAAAGCAATAAATAATTAAACAAATAACTTTAATCCATGGTTTTCCTAAAAAAAAAATATTACAACTTTGGAATTCCTCTTTTGTCCAGGCCACAATATTTGCCTCAAGCCCCTTTTAGGGTATCCATGGGCCCAAAAGCCCAAAAAAAAACCCAATCCTTGGCGAGAAACCCTAGGACACGAAGAGGAACCCAGCCGTCAGGACGCCGCGTCATCCGACTTCGTCTAGCATTAAACTCCAGGGAAGGACCACCATGAGGAGACGAGAATGCCGCCGTCGGAAACACCCAAAAGGGTGTCTCACGCGCCCTCACGCGCGGCTCCACCGCGTGAAGGCCACTCTCAGCCCTTCCTGCGGCGCGTGGCGGCGCGTCCGGCATACCCTGGCTGGCCACCCATCACTTTGTTCGTCTTTCCGTCTCTTTCCAACCATATATGGATCATCTAATTCTAGATCCAGAGGTCCACGAAAGTCTCAGTGTTGATTTCTCATCTTCTTCGTTTCTCGATCTTGAACTTTTACAGAAATTCAAAAAATACATAGGAAAATGCGAAAAACATAAAATAAAGCAAGGAGGAAACCTAATCATATGGGATTAGCCTCCTTGTTACAAACCAAGAGAAACACAAGAGAATCTAACCATGGATTAAAGCGATTAACCGATTAAAAATTAAGACTTTTACCGAATATGAACTATAAGCGAATAAATAACATGAAATAAATAACAAATACAGAAAAAATAAGGTGCCATATTTTTCAAAAAAAAATTGAAATAAATCACATGAAATATAAATTAATATCAAAATTGGTTCTTTTCCTCATTCAATTCCTTGATACCAATTGTAGGATTATCAACAGAAACGCGGAAGCGCATCGTACCGACGCGACGTAGGAAAAATAGAACCTTCATTGTTTTGATTACCTAGAACGCAGTGAACCGAAAGCTTCACGATCGGTAGTAATCCGCTTTGACAGATCTTCCAGACTATCTCTCGAGGGGATGGAGTGGCTGTGGGCAACCGTTCAGATGATGAACGTCTGCCAGGGTGTCTGTTTCTGATGAAAAACACTTAGTGAGGCACAAGGGTGAAAGGATTAGTTTATATATGCTGTGAAGTCCAAGACCTAACCCTAAGCCACATGGGCCATATTGTTCTTGGGCTTTAATCTCACTAAAGTCTTATTGGACTTAAGTGACTAAAGAGCATATAACCCAACACTTGTTAGAGGATGCTTCCTAACCCCTATTCTGAGGATTCTACACCTTCGGTGCCTATGGCGTCCGTAGGAGTAGTGAGGACACGGTCTAGCCGAGGCCTGCGAGGTGTGTACGTCAGCCGAGAGGTGCCCTCGTCGAGAAGGCCACGTCGTCCGTCGATCCACATGCCTACACCCCTCTTCGTTGGGCCCCATCTGAGGAGCTTCGCAGTTTTGGCTATATCTCCCGCGAGGATTAGCGTCACCCGTAGGCTTTAGAGGGAAGGGTTTGATTCTAGCCGGGTGTATCTTTTGGGACTATCCATGTATTAGCTATTTATGTTCTCCTGTATTTTCTATTTCATGTACTACAAGCTCTCCCACTTATATGGGTATGACTTTATATTTTTATTTCCAGTTATGTACTAAACTATGTTAATTAGTATTATGATGATTATTCCTATGAGTGAAGTGTTCCTTAATGCTTTGTACTTGGATGATTTATTCTTCTTTACCGCTTTACGTTTCGCTTATATTGCGTGCAATGGCTCGCATTTTGTTTTATAAGTTTCAAAAAAAAAATTTTACCTGTATTTCCGCTAAGTAATTTTATAAATGAGTTTAAAGGGAAGTAATAACTAATAATTAATCTTAATACATCCTAGGTGTGTTTGGGTTAAATATTAGGGTGTTACACTAACAGGATATCAAATCGTGGAAGAAGGGCATAAAACAATATATGGCAATATAAGCATCCATTTCTAGGTTTGTAAGTAATGGTTTTTTTTGTGATTATTTCTATTTTGGGTTTCTTTTTCGATGAGTGTATAGTTTTCTTGTATTTAGCTCCTTTCATTGGCATGTTTGAGTCTTTTTCAACTATTGAAAAAAAACAGTGATTCAAGAAAAAATAAGTGAAGTACACATGAATACTACTAGTTTGTATATTGTTAACCATTTTAATCCTAATAAATCTATTATGACATGTTAATCACCAAATATCTTGATTAACCATTCATACCATGATGTTATTGTCACATTCATAAAACAATAAATCCCTATTATTAATCAAGTTAAAACCTGAGAAAATAATTTATTAAAATGACAATCAGGAATGATACACGGCCATCAAAATACTTATACGAAATACTTACACTTCACTAGATGACAAAATTAGAGTATGGAGACTATATGATTACGAAGGGGCAAAGTGGAAAGATGAAAGAGAAAAGAAAAACAATGTCCCTCTCTTTCTTTGTATTATTTCTTTTTTACTCACCATCCCTCCAAAAGCTTTCATTCTCTCTAGTTCTTCATCGTCATTTAGGAAGAAGAGGAAGAAGAAAGAGAATCAAGATCTGTATAACACACAAAACTAATCCTTATGTAACATCCCTAACAAAATTAAATTAATGATTAAGATGAAAAAGAGGAAAACCAATAGAAATTGGACAAGTGTCATGAAATATAACAAATAATATTAGAATAATCAAGTGTGTCTAGAGAAAAATATAATGAATTACAAAAATGTCATTACTTGGTGGAAATTATGAAAATACATTTACTGTGTAGGAAAAAAATTACAAATAACTCTTGTCTTATTAATAAATGACAAAGATAACTATTATTTTATAAATGGAATTAGAAGAATTCCACTATCATTGTCTAATTATAAAAATATCATTGTCTTGAAACAATAATGAATCTAAGCCATTGGATTAAAAGTAAAAAAAATAAAATGGGTCAATTAACTAAAAGTTACAAATCTCTAGTATAGACTATGGAGTTAGTGGATAATTATGTTAAAATAATTAACATGAGATTCCAATTATAAGAATAAAATAGAATAGATTGGCCATGATATCTTACAATATCATTTATTTAAAAAAAATTATGATAAAACAAAATGCAACACACATACATATCATATCATGCATGACAAAGTACATGAAACAAGGTAAGACTCCATGAAATTCCATATTACAATCCTTTCATGTATGTATGAGCCAAAAATTAGCATCATCATGATAGGAAACAAATTGAGTTGATGAATAAATTTGTGTCATAAAAAGCTCTCGATTTCCACTAAAATTAGCACTACACTAACCACTAATTCTAACATGATGATTATGTTTAGCAGTTAGTAATCTAAAATGATTATTACTCCACTCACAAAAGCATCCAAGAATAACAAATTGAAGCACTAAAAACTCCACTATACCTTCAAGTCATGGCCTCTTGGCCTATAAATAGGAGGGAGTTGTGTGAACTCATTGCTCATAACACACTCTTACTAGTCTTCAAGCTTTAGAAATTCCTAAGTGTTCTTTCTCTCTTATTCTTTCTCTATCATTTATTCTTTTGTTCTTCTCTTCAAAGAGTTCTCTTCACCCTTTAAACCTCATCTAAACACTTAAATCCTAAGCCCAAACCTTTACTAGCCCTCACAAGAGTTACAATCTTTAACTCTAGTGAGAAATATTTTTCTTAGACATTCAAGTTCTAGAGCCAAGATTCAAGGAGGGTCATCCACTCCAAGGACTATGCTCAAGCTCAAGGAAGAAAATAAGGACTCTTTTTGGACCCTACATAAGAGGTAGGAGCTTCATCTTTAATTGTTCAAGCATTGTTGGCTTCTAACCTTACCCATGGATAGAATGCCTCAAGCTTGAGTTATTGTCAAAAGTTTTGAATGATTGTTGTAAAATATATTTTTAGATAGCATAATATGTTCTATTATATTCTGAGTACTTTTATGATGTTATCATACTCAAATATAGCTTAAAAAGATGGCATGTGAAGCTTGATTTAATAAAGTTGACTTAAGACATGAAAATAGTAGGTGCTGGAATTTCTAGCTATTCCTGACAGTAGGCACTTCGAAAAGGAATATTCACAAAACATGAAGTATCTCGAAATTAAAATATTTTTAGCAAAAATTAGACACATTATAGAACACTCTCCAAAAAGAATCACCCAAAACGGAGTTCTCTAGCTCAACATATAAATTTTCAAAGTTAAGCCAAAGACTGAAACTTTAAATCCGACCTTTCAATAGTAAAATAGGTGTAATTCACTCTAGAAAAATGCAAATAGCCTGATTTCAACTTTTTTGGAGAGCTAATACACAGAGGAACACATCCATGTATTCCATGCACAAAGTTTTGCACCACGGAAATACAGAATAAGAAATGACATAACCATAAATGTGTTTTTAATGAAATTACCATTAATGGAAAGCTTGATGAATTAAGAATCTAGAACTACTTTTGAAAGATTGAGATAATAAGTATACAAAAAGTTACAATTTTTTTTGTAAAAGATGTTAGAACTGTAAATAGAAGATTAAAGTTTTGAAAAGAGATAGTTTTAAGAATTTAAGATGCAATAATTTTCAAGAGGAAAAATATATAAAAAATCATAAAGGAGCTTGAAAATATATAAAGAACCTCTAAATACCCAAGGATAATATTTTAAATTGCACTAATGTATTAATGGAATGCTAAGAGTACAAAGAGAACTAAGAGAAAAGATTTGGTTAGAATTTGTAAGAATGGAAAGAAATACTCCATAATGTGTAAACACTAAGACTTCCATAACCTTTTAAGAACCTTAGGGTACTTGATTTATTAGCTTCAAATGATGAAATATGACATACAATATAGTATGAAAAGCCTACTATTTGATATAAGGATGTATATAAGATATTGTCTATGTGAATGTATAGTGATGAGTTATGAAATGATGAGGGTGAAAGAATAATTGTCCATGATTTATTTATGATTATGTGATGATATGCATACATTCATTTTCAAATGAAAATAAAAGTAAAGCCTAGAAAATTGGTAGTAAAAGTCTGGAAAAAGAGGACTTGAGGTAAACTCATGACATAATCGTTGAGATTGGGGCAACGGAAATAAAATAAAAGTAAAGTCTGGAAAAGTGGACTTAAGCTCACGCTTAACCCCTAAACCGTTGAGATTAAGGCAACGGAAAGAAAACCAAAAGGTTGTGGCGAGCCACGGTATGAGCTCATTACCTTTTAGGTGGTCTAAGGCATTGATGCATTTATCCCGTGAGTGATTGAGAAATATGTTAATGAAAAGAAAAATGGAATGAAAGAAAGATGATGATCATTTTGTTGATGAGTAATCATGAAAATACATGCATCTCTTAAATTATTATTGCCCATTATTAATTTTATATTATATGCTTGGGTGTATACTTGATGAAGTATGAAATGGATGTTTCTATTATTGTTATAAATTAAAGTAGTTTAAAAGAAACTGGATTTCGGTTAATCACGTTTGCGAAAAGTTTGATAATTGAATCATTACATGTTCAAACCCGAAGTGATTGGGACAACAACAATGACACTTTTAGTACAAGTAGAAACTCCTACTGAGAAATCTTGTATTTTTCACTTCTATATTTCTTTTTGTTGTCGTTACCAGAGGTAGATGAGTCCACTTAAAGCAACGGAGCTATAGCTAAGGAAGGAGATAACACGTGAAGATTTCAGACCTTTCAAGAATTAACATTCCAATTTTTAGTTGTGAGGAATAGAAGTAATAGTAGAATTTATATTGTTATTTGTAATAAATTATCACTATGGTATTAAGTAGTATATTCCAGTGCATGTGATGATATTTCTGCTTTTAGTCCTTATTCCGCTTATTTAAATTAAGTAAAGAGTAACTTTTGTTACCATCTCACTTCTCGTTACAGGCTTAAGCTTTCAAAGAGTAATTTATAAAAAAAAATTATCCACTATTTTTCTAAATTAATTTCAAAAGAAAATGAACGCAAGGCATAAGTAACAACTAATAGAATCCAAATGCGAACTTAAGTGTAATTGGGTTCTACTAGGGTGTTACACTTACGCATAAAGGCTTAGCTCATTTCATTTGATTTTTCATGTGTTTGTGGTTTATGTATAGCTCATTTCATTTGATTTTTCATGTGTTTGTGGTTTATGTCCCAAGCTATGGATGATTATTATTATTTTTTAGTTTTTCAAACAAAATGAATTAGAATGACTCTGTGAAGTAAATTTGCGTTATTGTTGGAAATGGAGTTAAAAAATTGTAAATGCATGTTACAAAAAGTTGTAAACTAGTATGTAAAAAGTTGTAAACCAATAGGTAAAAGGTTGTAAACATACGTAAAAAGTTGTAAACCAATTAAGGACACATACAAAATAGGTTCTGGATTAAATGTGAAACCATATGTAGAAAATTTGTAAACCAATATGTAAAAAGTTATAAAGCTAGGCAAAAAAGCAAATACGTAAAAAATTATAAATGGTTTAGTCGTGTACTTATAAAAATCATTCATGACAATAAACAGTGACATGGCCCTTTGTTGTACTAGCACTTTATTCCATCACGTGTTTTCTCCATTCATCACACTCTTTATTGTATCATATTTTTTTTAAGAAAATATTTAGTAATTACTCTTAATTATTATAGGATAACTCATGCTGTATTTTGTTTTGTTCTTATTTGAAAATTATATTTAAATTTTTATTTTATACACAATTCTTATATTGATATCAGATTTATTTTTATTGTTTTATGTTTTTTATGTTAGTTTTACTATAATTAATAAAATTAAAAATAAGTGTAATTTTATTAAAATTACATGGTGGAAAAAGAACTTCAAAGATTAGCAACTGTAAATTATGGACAACTTTCGTTTAGTATTAATTGTAAATCGGTTTGTAACTTTTACGATTGGTTTATAACTTTTATATATAGGTTTATAACTTTTTATATATTGGGTTACAACTTTTTCTACATATGATTTTACATTTAATCTTGAACCCTGTTAGTATATGTCTTCAATTGATTTATGAAAGGTTGTAAATCAATACATAAAATGTTGTAAATCAGGATACAAAAGTTGTAAATTGATTTACAATTAATACTAAACAAAAGTTGTCCATAATTTACAGTTGCTAATCTTTGAAGTTCTTTTTTCCACCATGTTCTTTTAATAAAATTACACTTATTTTTAGTTTTATTAGTTATAGTAAAAATAGCATAAAAAACATATAACAATAAAAAGAAATCTGATATCAATATAAGAATTGTGTATAAAACAAAAATTTAAATATAATTTAAAAAAATAAAATAAAATACAACATGAGTTATCTTAAAATAACTAAGTAATTACTAAATATTTTCTTAAAGAAAAATATGATACAATAAAGCATGTGATGAATTGAGAAGGCACGCGATGGATAACGTGCTAGTAAAAAAGGGACATGTCACTGTGTTAATGTCATGAATGATTTTTATAGGTACACGATTAAGTTAGTTTACAACTTTTTGCATACGTTTTACAACTTTTTGCCTAATGGTTTAGAACTTTTTGCATATTGGTTTACAATTTTCTGGATATGGTTTCACATTTAATCTTGAACCTGTTACGTGTCCTCAATTGGTTTATAACTTTTTGCATACTGGTTTACAACTTTTTACCTACGGTTTACAACGATTTATATACCGTTTATGTAACACCTTAACTTTTAACCTAATATGCTCGAGTCGCATTTCAGTTAGTTATTAGTTGTTACGCCTTTGTTTCAGAACTTGACTTATCTTTTAAAATACGAGTAAGGAAAATATGACTAAATTTTTTTCTTTTGAACTTAAAACTTAAAATGCGAGCCACGCGTGCACATAGATACTGATTAATACACATAAGACATAGCAATCATAGACACTTCATCATAGCATATATAAGTAGACCATAGCATAGTCACAACACAAATCATATAGACATATCATAATCTTAACATAATAGCGATATCCTATAAACATAAGGACACCGTAAGATACTGAACACAACAATCAAGGTCGAGTATACACTAGCTCAAAACTTAAACATAACTATCATAGAACTAGACTAGTCTTCATGCTTCTGTTGTGACCTCTGATTCGGAAAATGATGTGACCTCTTTTACCCGCACCTCAAGGAAGATCACGAACATTCGCATCATTCACGTCGGAGATGACACGAAGAGAGAAAAGGGATGAGAAGCTTATTCAAGATTCTAGGGCTCCTGACTTTAACACAAGTTTCATCGTCATCGTCCCCAGCCACTTCGGTTTTTATTATGAAAGAGGTATGCATGCATAGATTCAATTTCAAATTTCTCAAATCCTATTGTCCGAAGTGGGTGTCTTTGAACATGAGTCTTAATGATATGAATGCAACAGATATTTCATGTATGCATGGCAATACATTAAAAGCATAGCCAACACATGTAAATAGCACATGTCACATGATTAAATGCACCAATAGGATAATAATACACACATATATATATATGCCTCTTTTCTTTACTTTTCATAATTGAACTTTCAAGTTCTTTTCCACCCTTGCACATGGTCACCAAAAGCCACTCGCTTCACTTTCCCTGGTGATTTTTCATGGTCACCAAAACTCCTCCTATTCTATCACATAGGATGAGCTTAATCCTAACTAGCCATCGCTAGATTTAGTATGGGGTAATAGAGGGAAACACATCTCTTTCTCATCATGAGTATGCAACTTTATCATCATTTCATGCTCAAGATTTCATGATTCTTTTTCTTGGCAGAAATCCAGCATAATGGCTGGAGATTCCCCAAATTTGCTTCCTGTCATATAACATCCAAACATACATCTCAATCATAATATACCATATTATCATAACAATCACATCATAAGTTCACATATTCTTATACACATGCCATTAATACTTTCATATACTCTCGATATATCAAAACTATGTGTTTACTCGGTCACTTACTATCATCATCTTTCCTATCTTATAGTATCTTATGCTTTGACCCTTAGGTCTTAAACTCGTGTTCTAATTATTCTAACACCCACAATAGATCTTCGATGCATCTAAAGGATCATTACTTGTAATTCTCTCTAATTTTCATGCTTACTAACACCTCCAAACAACATTGCCAGATTGGTTATGATGGTTATTATTCGATTACGGGGTTCTAGAATCTACGTCTTTGACCCTTTCTAATTTCCGTCTTCGCCTAAGGCTCTATATTCAATTCCTAAACCATTTATCAGAGATTCCTTTACATATCGACTAATTATAAATCATTTTCCCTAAGTTCAATTATGCTGAAACAGAATTTATAATTCTTGTGCTTAAGTGTTCTAGAATCCTCGTTTTAAGTCCTTTTTAGTTACTTGTTCTTTCCTAACATTCCTAAATCGGATCTTGCCTCACTCAAACATAATTTTACACACTTTTAACTCCATAAAACAGTATGAATACAGTGGCCAAACAAACAAGGCAGAAACTGAATTGTGTAACTCACATAATCACTTAAATTCATGATTTAAGTACATATAAGTTGCTAGTTTTCTCTTGGAATAATTTCAGGAGCTCAAAACTCTTTTAGGAACTAATTCATCTCATTAAAATCGTGTAAATATAAGCAAGGGAAGTAGCTAAATTATTTTGCCCATAAGGTAGATTTTA
This sequence comes from Dalbergia oliveri, assembly GCA_030441495.1. Taxonomy (NCBI): domain Eukaryota; kingdom Viridiplantae; phylum Streptophyta; class Magnoliopsida; order Fabales; family Fabaceae; genus Dalbergia; species Dalbergia oliveri. The sequence continues at coordinate 3,117,716 of JAMLFY010000017.1, forward strand.
AAACATAAAATCATGTTCATAATATTCTCTAAATTCACCTATGCTTAGAAAAATTTCAAGACATAGGCTATTGACACTTGTGATTAGATGCAACTCATGCCAAGTCCATCACCATCATCACAAGGCTGAAATGGCATTCATGGAATGCTTCCATTTCTAAGACTTTACTTGTGATACTTGGGCAAGTCTTTGAGCTCTAAAATATTTAAGTGATGACATAAATATAAACATGCTATGCACTTTGTTTTATTCTTTATTATAAGATAAAGTGAGCATAAAATAAATATGAGATGCAACCTCATTATTATCTTTAAAGATTAAGTGATAACTTGAAATATAAACATGAAGTGCAAGCTTGGAAATTTAAACATGAAAATGCAAGTTTATTTATTTATTCTTGAGAGCTTAGTGATGGCATCAAAAAGTAAACATGATATGCAAGGCATAAACTTAAACATGAATGCAAGCTTATTTTATCTTAACTAGAGCTCATGCAAGACTTTAGAGGAACATCAATAGCCTTAACCCAACTTGTATCTAACAATATAAAGTGAGCTTTAGAGTTCTTAGCACCAAGTCTTCAAAGAAGTCTTATGGTTTGAACATCATCATCAAGCTCAAGAAAATGGATTAAGAGATAAACATCAACACTTATCAAAACAAATATAAAGAGAACTACTCATATTCTTTATTTTAATGCTCACAACCTTCAATCTAGAGTAAGCTTAGAGCTCTTTGAAAACATGTGATTAATTTTCTTAAACAAAACCTTTAGTGAGCTACTTAACATTTTTATTAAACTTTGTAAGATAAAGGGATGAAAATCGAAATCTTTAAGGAGGAAAGGAAATGAGAATCAAAATCTTGAGTAAGGAAAAGAAAAGGAAACCAAATCATGTATGGTCCAAGACCAAGTTTTTAAGCTTTAGAGGTTTCTCATATGGCATCCACAAGACCATTATCTTGAAGCCTCATCATCAAGCTAAAGTTTTTCTCATCAAAAGGCTCTAAGGCCGAAATGAAAAGGAGAATAGAAAGAGTTTTGAAAAGCAAGTGAAAACTAAAACTTTTCTTGAAGAAAATAAACAAAACTTTGAAAATAAACCCCTACCAAAGGTATTTTTCTTTTGAAAGATTGGAAGCTTGGTCTTGAAACAATATGAGAAAAACAACTTCTTCCTTGGTGCACAAAGTGAATTCGGCCAAGAGAGAAAGAAAAGGAAGAAAGATTTTGCTTTGAGTTCTTGAGCTTGGAAATGGAAAGTTTATGTGTTTAATGGAAGGTTTATGGTGTTTGGGTAGTGGGTTGTGTTTGGAATTTAGTGGAGGATGATGATTCCTTGAAAGGAGGAAGAAGAAGTAGAAGAAGAACTTTTAGAACTCAAAGAAAGAAAACTTGAAGCTTTGCACAAGTGAGCAAAAATGTTACAAGCTTTCTTGGTTTCCTATTTATAGGAAATGAAACATAATGGAGGTGTATCCATGGAGGAGTGGCCGGTTGCTTTCTTGGAGGAAAAGGAAAAGAAAATATCTCTTTGTAAGGTATGGCTTTGGGTATAGCTAGGTAAGGTGCAAAGCATGGTTCAAAGTATGGCTAGGTATGGTTCTTTAAGCTTATTTTATTTGAATTTCAACATGTGATGGATGATTTTGGGGGAGGTGTGGCTGATTGTATTAAGGCCTAATGGAGGGAGAAAATCTCATCTTAATGTTGGTTTAGGTGTGTATTTAGGAGTTGATTTGGTTAGGACATGAATTAGGAATCGTAAGTAAGTGTTTAAGTGAGATAATGGGTAATTAAGGTGGTTCAAGACAAGATTTAGGGGTGGGTCGCTGATTCATGTAAATCCACCTTTATTAGGGAGGAATCTCATCATGTGACAACTTTCATGATTTAAGGAAATTGATTGGAATCTTACTATTCATGAAAATATAACATAAAGTCTTAAATTAAGAAAAGGATTTTGAGTTTCTCTAAGCAATCTTAGGTTCTAATTAATCTTAATTAATTATTTAGACTCTAGATTAATATTTAGAATTTATTAATATTTAATTAGAGCCTAATATTGCTTAGGTTTGCTAATCACCTCATTAGGCCCAAAATGCACTAAACTAGGGCAAAACGGTAATTTTCACAAAAACTGCCTGGGACCAGGCTCAACCAGTTGTTAGACATCACTTAAAAACATCATTTAAAACCTTTTGGTGAAGTTGGGTCTAACTGGTAAGTAAATGACAAACAACCATAGGGGTGTTTTGGTAATTTCGCGCATTAAACTAAAAAATGAGATTCTTCTTCTCTATTACCACACATAACACATATAATCCCTTATCAACATCAAAACATCCCTTGAGGATGGCCGGACTAGCGATCCTCATTTTCAGGTAAAATGACCTTAGGGGCATTTTGGTCATTTGTACACAAAATTCGAGGCATTACAGTTTACAACTTTTCATAATACACATTTACAATTTTTACACTCCAGTTTCCAACAATAATAGCAAATCTCAGCTTCTAGCAGAGTCATTTTAGTTGTTTTGTTATTGAAAAAACTAAAAAAAAAACTCATCCATGTCTTGGACATAAACCACAAACACATAAAAAATCAAATGAAATGAGCTATGCCTTCATGTGTAAGGATTAGTTTTGTACACTATCCATAGACTTTATTCTCCTTATTCTTCTTTTTCTTCCTGAAACGATGAAAACTAGAGAGAAACATGAAAGAGAGAGAGAGAGTGGAAGCTTTTCAGGGATAGTAGGTGAGAAAGTGAAACAATACAAAGAGAGAATGAACGTTTCTTTTTTTTTTTCTCTTTCCTTTTCCCACTTTGCTTTTCGTAGTCATACAGTTTCTATACTCTAATTTTGTCATCTAGTAAAGTGTAAGTATTTGGTGTAAGTATTTTGATGGCCATGTATCATTCCTTAATGAAATTAATGAGTATTATCCTTTTTGTGGGATATATTGATTCACACACCATCCACCATTGGATGGAGTGTGACCCTACTTGAATAAGGTCCCCATCCAATAGTGGATATGGTATGAATAGGAATGATGACCTATACCTTATGAGTATAAGTAACACAACTCGTTTGTAATTTTAAACTCTAGAAGGAAAATACAACGTGTAAAAAAAGGATATGCATAATCGAACAATAGAACAAACCAAATCCATTTCTCACTACCAAAAACATAATACAGACATTAAACAAGTTCTTCATGGAAACAATTCTGCTATCCTATGGTCTGAGGGATAGACTTCTTGTTCTGAAAAGGAAAACACATAACAACATTTGTGCAACACCCATTAGAAAAAGGAAATACATGCATTGTTCTTGTATATATAGTTGCGATTGCAACCAACATCTGGAGAGTGGGGCTAACCTTTAAACACTTAAATACTGACTTTAGTCAAGAAGTTATACAAGTAGAAAGTCACTTTTACCCTTGAAATTATAAATTAACTTTTTAATTATTCAAATTACAAAGTGTAAGTCATGTTACTCTCTAACTCATCTTTATTTGTGTGACATCACATTTTCACCTAAATTGTAAAATAGAGTAATGAATACGAAAACATGACTCATGTTATGCAACAAAATTAAGACAAAATACTAATGAAAACACAATAGTGAACTAACATGACTCATGTTTCGCAAGCTCAAGAACTAAAAAACTAATTTCAAATGTTTAAGGACCAAAATGACTCATGTATGCAACTTATATGAGCAAAGTGAATATTAACTGGGTAACACAAATGCAATCTAGTGTCAAATATGCATCACTAGCTATGCTAAGATTGCACTTTAAATGACAGACTAGACCCACCAAACTTCTCTTCTATGACTTTAGATAATTTCTCCACCATTGAGGGTGAAAAATAATTAACCTAATCCTCAATCTCACCCTTCCTAAACAAGAACTTATTTTCAAAGTTCCTACCAAATGTCCCAAACTTGTTTATCTCCAACTCCTTCATCTTCTCAAAGGTACAAAGCTTTATTATGATTTCGATCACACCACCACTTTCCTCCTCCAAAGTGAAGGCCCAATTCAAGAAATCAGCCACCCTTTTCAAGTGAAAATCGACATCTTCTTTCAAGTCCTCATATTTCAAGAAGAGAACCTTGTTTGGTCTCTCTATGCTTCCCTTCCAATAACCCAACATATGATCCCAAAAATGGACCATACCCAACAACCTCCTACATTACATATCAAAAGCTTCGTTTATTGTCAATGAGGGAAAAGAATTTGGCTTGATTTTGTTGGAAAAACACCATGAGGACACACAAGTGTCAAATGGGTTCTTACAAATATAGACTTAGTATTGGACTCTTTGATAGAATTGGGCAATGGAGTAAAAGGAATATGAGTGCTGAAAATTTTAGGCTCACGTATGCTAGTGAGATCAGGAACCTTGTCATAGGGACTATAGAGTGTGTACTTAAAGAAAGGCACAAGGTCATGATGTAAGTAAAGTATGGTTGTTGGAAGAGGTGGTGAAATGATGGTGGTTCACACTGGCAAATGTGAGTGCTTTCAACCATGTGGTGCCTAATTTTGGTACAGTGGCCACAAGACATCACCGTCTTTTGGTTGGAAATGCTTCTGAAAAGTGCTTATGGCTTGGATTTTGGTTGGTTGGCACCTAAAGCCTTTGAATAGATAGAGATAAGGTGTCCTCCAACCTTTCTCCCTTGGAAGAGTGAGAATCAGCTCCTTGCATTCTTAGCTTAGTTAGTCTGCTAGTACTTCAATTGCTTCCTTCTCACTCCCACCACTTAATTGGTTTGGAACCATTGGAGTAGAGTTTTAAACATTGATAGTTATGGTAGCTGGCTAGTGGTAATTGTCATGAGAATGAAGCTCATAAGCTACCATTATTTACAGCAGCACTAGAGCGAGCATTGGCACCAAGTGAAAGACAATTAAATAGTTAATAACATGAATGAAAAGAAAATAGTTAAATTAGATAATAGGGTTCTTCCAGCATGAAACTTTGCTTTTGTATCAAGAGCTTTTTGGCTTGCATAAAGAGGTTAACACCTCTCTTCTTTAGGATATCCCTATGCCGGCATTTGGTGAGGATGCTGCCATGGCCCAACTGAGCCAGTGTCTAAAGCTGAGGTCTTCGTGCCTTGAATAGTGTGAAGTCTCCAAGTGTCGATGGCTTGCACCTTTTTTTTTTCCTTTAAGAAGTATTGGCATGTGGTTGGTGATAAGGTGTGGTAGCTTGTTAGGGCTCTGTTTCATTCCTTTGATCCATCTTTGGCTGAAACATTTTTATTCTTATCCCTATAGAAGATACATCAATAAAGATCCAGGATTTTTTCCCTATTAGTATTTGCAATATGGTTTAAAAGTTAATTACAAAGGTGATTGAAATGTGGTTTATAAGTTGATTACAAAGGTGCTGGTTATTCATATGTGTGCTTTTGTACCTAGTTTGGTTAGCCCTATGAAGGTAGGCTTTGCTCTTGGTTGTTCCTCCTAGGATAATTCTATTGTTGCTTAGGAGGTTTTGCTTTACATGAAGAAGTCCAGCGTTAAGAAAGGCATGGTGGCTTTTAAGATTGATCTTGAAAGGGCCTATGAGAGGGTGAAGTGGTCCTTTCTTCTTTGTGTTCTTCAGAAGTTTGGTTTTCCTAGTGTTATTATAGATCCAATTATGTTTAATGTTTCCTCCTTGAGTTTGTCCTTATTGTGGATTGGGGGTAGTTGCCTTACCCCAACTAAAGGGCTATGCAAGGTGACCCTATATCTTCCTACTTTTTTATTCTACATGGAGATGTTGAGCTCCTAATTAATGCTAAAGTCGAGAATGGTGCTTAGGATCCTATTCGGGTTTCTAAGGGTAGCCCTCCTATTTCTCATGCTTTTTACTGATGATGTGTTGTTATTCTCTAAGGCCTCTGCTTCCCAGTCAGGCTGGTTAGGGGTGTGTTAGATACTTTTTCTAAAATTTCTGAGTTGAAGGTGAATTTGATGAAATCCAAAGTAATGTTTTTCTCATTGGTGTTTCTAGAGAAGGATCTCTTCACTTCTATTTCTGCTATTGTTTTGCCTTTGACTTGGGCAAGTACCTGGGATTTCCTTTCTTGGCAGGTAAACTAAAGAGAGGGATTTTTTTTTAATATCGTTGCCATCTTGAGTAAGCGATTGCCTTTATGGAAGAATTAACTCTTAAATAAAGCGTTAACTTTGGCTAAGTCCTGTTGTCCTCCATTCTTATTTATCCCATGCAATCTTTCTAGCTTCTGAGTTCCCTTTATGATGATGTTGACAGGCTTTCTAGAGGCTTCCTTTGGAGTAAGAACAATGCGAGTGGGGTGTGCATTTGATAAATTGGGAGACAATTTGCAAGCCTATTTCTATTGGTGGTTTGGGTATGCCTTAGGCACGTTTGTCTAATATAGCTTTGCTTGGGAAGCTTGTTTAGGGTGTACTCCATAAAAACCACAAGTTTTGGGTTCAGTTCCTATCACCTAAATACCACCAGGGGAAGAGCATTTTCAGTGATGTGATTATCTCCGCTTTTGTGTTTCTATTTGGAAAAGAGTTTAGGATTGCCTCCATTTTTAAGGGGGGTTTTGTTTTTGACTTAGGAATAGGCTTTCATCCTTCTGATATGATTAGTGGATATGTGATTTGGTTGATTATATTCACTTCTCTAATATCCACCACAGGATTAGGGACTGTTAGGATAATGGATCTAGAAATTAGACAATTTATACATTCTTCTCCCTATAGCCATAAAGTATTTAATTTTTGAGGTACTTGTCCCTCTTTTTCAGGCACCGAACTCTATAGTGGTTCTTGGGATATACTCTCTGCCTTAGGCTATCAATCATTATCTGACCAAGTCCTTTCATCTTACCTATCATGTTTCTTGGAAGTGGATTTGGAAGCTTCATGGCCCTTTTTATAGTATGCTTTCTCTCTTAGATGGTGATGCACTGTGTGCCCATCAATCTTTTTCGGCTCATTGCCATATGTCCGTTTCAGATTTGTGTCCTCGTGTGATGGGGTGGAGTCAATCATCCATTGCTTGCATGACTGTACTTTTGCAAAGGAGGTTTAACATGCCCTTGGTTTTCATTTGCAGATGGATTTCTTTGGTCTAGACATCCCTCTTAGCTACACACCTTTGGTACAAGACATAGTTCTCATCTTTTCTGAGCTTCTCTTTGGCACATTTAGTGTGTTTGGAACTCATTTATGTTTGATGGGGTTTCGTCCAACCTTTTGGCTTTGCTTAGGTGGATTTCCTAGTTGGCAGATATCTGTAATGGTATTTTCTTGTTGATACTCGTCACCAATGCTCTATTCTGGTTAGGTGGTCTCCTCCCCTTCTTCTTTTATTAAACTCAATGTTGATGGTTTATCTTTTAGGAATCTTATTAGGTCCAAGTTTGGGAGCCTTCTAAATGATAGTTAAGGTGCTTGGATTGCGGGTTTCTCTGCTTTGTTAGGCATGTAGATAATTTCCACACTGAGCTTTTGGCCTTACAGGGGTGTGCCTTGTGTGAAATCTGGCTATTGGGTAGTCATTTGTGAGGTGACTGCCTAGAAATTGTCTATCCTGTCTAGGTGGTTTATGTGGAGTTTTCCTTCCATATCTATGTTAGTTTAATCTTGGACATTAAGCAGATGCTTCTTTGTGACTAAAGTTGCACTCTTTATTATGTTCTACGTGAGGGTAACCAAGTTGACTTTCTTGCTTAGTTGGGTGCCTCCTCAGATGTTTGTGACATGGTTTGGCACCAACCGCCGCTAGGCATGCACCTTATTCTTCTTGGGGATTATGTTGCAACTTTCCACCTAAGATAGGTTTTGGTTTGTGGTTATCTTTCTTTTGTCTTCTTTGCCTATGTATAAGAAAAAACAATAATTGGGTGCTTCTATGGCACCTAAGCCAACGCTTGGGTTTCAAAACTATTGCCAACATGGATTAATAAAAATCTCCATATAGATTTGTTATATATATATATATGAATATATATTTGTCAAAAATTTAATTTTTTAAAGTGGTATTTAAAGAAATAAACTTTATAAAATGAATCTTTATTTTTTTAAATAGAACACTTTTCTTGAGAGATGATACTATTACACTTTTATCCCCCTATCTAAAATATATATTTCTATCTCCTAAATAATTAAGATAAACTACACTTTAATGTTTTTTAAACTTTTGTTTATCAATTCTCTATTTTCTATATTCTTGATTTTATTTTTGACCAAAATAACTTTTACTAAAACTTATATATTCTAATTTTAATAAAATAAAGTATACGGGCTTATAATGACAATATATATATATATATATATATATATATATATATATATATATATAACTTTATCATTACTATATTAAGAGAAAAAATTATTTATAGTCATAATAATTTATATAATTATTTTTAAAAACAAAAACTATATATTTTCTCAACTATTAATTTTAGAATATTAATATTTATTGTTAAAAGAGAAAGAATAAATTCTTCTCGTCACCTTCTTTGGGATTCATCTACATATGCCATATTAACAATTTTTTATTTTTATATGAATTTCTAAAATATGTAACTTTTATGTTTGAAACAACAATTATTATAATTTATTGCTACCATTAGTATTTATTTTCTTCATGTAGTAAAAATTTTAAAAGAAAATGACACATATATACCAGATGTAATCCTCGTGCAATGAATGGGTTTGTTAATACTTTTTTAAAAACTTTTCAATAATAATTTTTTTGAAACAAATTATTCTTATTAAAAATTAGATATATGATAAGTACATATTGAATTTTTAAGTTGTTCTATACAATACTTAGTATAGTATCTATATTTATCATCTTTTTAAATTATCAAAATTGTCGACTCTTTCTCTGAGATCACCGTAAACAATGCAATATATAATTATTCATGATCAATATATGTTTTTTCAACTATAACCTTACATAGTTCAATGATTTGGTCTTGAGTTTTATTTATTAGCATTTGCATAACACAGCATTTTCAGTAACGATTTTAGTCAAAAATAAAATGTTACTTCCTTTCCCATGAAAACTATCCAGAGGATAAGTACTTCGGTGCTTTTAATGGTGTAATAACTTTTGCTTCTATTATTCAACTTTTTAGCAGTAGAAATATATATTTATTCGATTTAAAGAGAAAAATAATTTCAATTTCATTACAAATTTAAACAAACTAACTATAAAAACTCATATAAAAAAAATTAGGCTATCATAAGCTAACATATGAATGCGATTATTTAAATTTTAACCTGAAAAAAATTTAAAGATAAATAATTTATATTGGTATGTAAAATTAAATAAAGTGCTACATGAAACTATTTTTTCTTGATAATGTTAATTCCTTTTACATTTAAGCTTAGCTATTAAATAATTGAACAGTAAAAATATTTCTTGTATACTTTAAAAAATTAATTTTATCATTATTTTAAGAAAATTAAAATATTAAAGTTGAGTTATCATGAGTTGATATAGTAAAATAAATATTTAGTTTTTGACATTATTAAATTCTAAAATAAAATTATAAAGTTAAGTGAAACCAATTTTTCTGGAGAATGTTATGATCGCTTCTTCCAAAAAAACTTGACTAAAAGTAATATTAATTGTTGCTTTGAAAATAAATTTAATTTTATAAATTAGACAAAACCTCCAAATTGGTTTCTCTTCAATTTTGCGTCAAGTGAATTAGTCTATCTAAAAGAAATCCAAAGAATTCTTGTTAGTTAAAACCATTGGACAAATTAGTCAATCCACCCAAAAATAGGATAAATTGGTCGTTCAAAAATCATAAAAAGTTCAAGTTGATTCCTAGATAAAGGGACTAACTTGTTGGACATTTTTAGTTAGCAAGGAGTTCTTTGGGTATTTTTTCTTCTGAGGGACCAATTTGTCTAGTTATCTTTTAGATAACCTAATTTGTCCAACACAAAATTTAGGGAAAAATGCATTTTTCCCTTTGAACTTTAGATCATATGTAGTGTACACCATAACTTTTCAAAATTGGGCTTTCCAAACAACGCAAAATGCTTCATTTGTTAACTTGACATTCAAATTCATCGTTAACTGCTCATGTGACACTCCCATGCAATGTTTTCTTTTTTGTCAAAATTACCCTTCTTCCTTATCAAAATTCTCAACCCTAATTCATTCTAGAATCCTTCCTCACCACTCCCCCTTTCTATAGGTGAAAGTAGTGCATGAGAAGGGGATTGAATTGTGCTAAGTTAAAAAAAAACTTCTTTTCTTTTTGAAACTTTAAAGAAGTTTCTTAAGTTGCAAGAACTTAGAGTGAATATAAGTAAACAAATAACAAAAATGAACAAATACGCAAAGAATTAAATTGTTGAATGTAAAGGCAGAGGGATGGAGAGATAAACACAAAATATTTATACCTGTCCCAACCACTTGCCTATGTCCAGTCCTCGACACCACTGTTGAGAGTTCGTCTATAAGTATTATTGAACGAGCCTCTTCAAGCTTACAATAGATAGTAATGCCTAGCTTTCCTAATGTAATACCTCAGGCCCATATATCCCTAGACAAGTCTAGTATGACCTTAGGGTCCCAGGACCTACCCTTGTTCTTGGAAGGCCTCGAATGAATGAAAGACCCTTCAATTGCAAAACATGTGTTTCTGACACTACTATAGTGATCATTTAGGTGCATGGTCTAGGGGGACCGAAGAAAGTTGAAGCGGTTTAGTAATGGTGAATGTAACACCTAATCTTTAACTCAACACGCCTAAGACGTATTTAAGTTAATTATTAGTTATTACTCTTTTGTTAGTTCTTAATATAAACTCTTAGAAATACTTTAATGAAATTATGGGTAATTTTTTTTCTTAACTTTGAAAACAAAACGTGAGCCGCGCGTACTAAGTAAAACCCATCATCGTCTTGAACATATAGAGGAGAAATAAAAACGAGTCATATGCGTGCACAACAATCACATGAACGTAACCACAACATCATATATAATTATAGCATAAGTATTAATCGTTTCACATCACGCGTCAAAATATGCTACTAAAGGGATATCATACCTACCAACAGAGGTTGAGTCAAGTACAGTAATCCAAGATAAAACAATATGCAAACGAATACAAAATAAAGTAGCATAAGATCCTCCTCTCACTACTCTTGCTCGAAGTGCCTAGAGTAAAATGTACGATCAACTCGTCTCGTATGCGTAAAGTCCGCAGGTTGAACATGGGCACCTCGGTGAGGACGGGTAGCGCCTCTACATGCAGGCTCAGCTCCTCATCGGTTGCATGACCGTAGTCTCTCCATCACTGTCACCTCCCACTTCCATAGGGACAACGGGAGACCTATTGGAAGAGTGACGGGAGGGTAGATCTTTTGATGGGTCCGACCATGACCCAGTAGAATGAGGTGGTGACCAGGGTATATAATCAGGGAAGTCTCGATAGAGGATGAGCAGAGGGAGTATGTGGAAGCTCGAGCATGCGGATGCAAGCGCTCGAAGGCGAGATCATTGGAAAGGGGGTAGAAGAGAAGAACCAGTTGCTAGAAACGGGATGTGTAAAGGGACAATCCATAAAGACATACAAATGAATTGTACAATGACCCACAAAATGATATGATTGATTGACCGGGTCATAGTGCATTTCCCACATGGGCATCAAAGATCACAAACGTTGCCATCTACCTCTGAAGATGGGATGGAAAGAAAAGAAAAGGAATAAGAAACTTATAAAAGAATCTCAGGCTTTCACCTCCAAATATGTGTGTCATTATCATCGTCCTCAGGAACCTAGGTTTTTATGAAAATGTGAACACATATAAGGTTCTTTCATTAAGTTTCAAATACCATTAGCCAGGTCCGTATCTTTTAGTATGAATCTTAATGTCATGGATGCATCATACTATATCATGAATGCATATCAATGCCATATGCCAATTATCATAAAAATCACAACCAATGTACATGACATAATGAACATAAATCTTTCTAACATGATTTTTCCTCATTATTCCTTTAGGCGACTTAAATTTCTTATTCACTTTTCCTTGTAGGCCGCCCTATATCTTCTTTCCTATTGAGAGTTCTAGGTTATGAGCTCATACCTAACTAGTTGTCACTAGTTTATACTTATTCTCTGGATAAGCTAAATTCCCGACCCCCAGAGTATGGGTTAGGGGCATAGGAACATCTTTCATAACCATTAATTCCTGGAGTCTAGAGGATAATTTCTATGTGTCTCATGTCACCTTAATTTTTGCGTGTTCATTAGCGTGCAAAACTGAGCATTATATCATTATAACTTATGAATTCACATTTCATGCTCATAGAACAACATCAACTATGCATTTCAAATATCTCAATCATAATTGCAACTTATCATAACATAATTCGCATAGGCATGCTATTATTAACATTTCATTGAAAGGTAAATATGCTCCTATCCAGGATGCCTGAACCAAGGACCGGGCTTAACGAATGCACATGCTATGCTTCCACAAGATATGTATAATGTACTAAAGGTCATCACAAATACAATTTTTCATTTTCAACCTCAAGTTGTTGGTAATTACTCATTAGCCCTTAAACGGGTCAAAACTACAGCTCGATTTAATCTAACACTTGTAATTATTCTTTTATGCATCAAAGAGATTGATAGTGGCTATGACAATAATTTTCACTAACTTTTAACCTCATGAATAGCACCAAACAACATTGAGCAATATTAGAAAATTAAATCTTGAGCGTTCTAGAAATTGCATTTTGGACCCTTTCTAATTACCGGCTTTTTCTAAGATGCTAAAAATGATTATTACACTAATTATTAGCCATTTTTACACAATTAGACAATCCCAAACAGCATCATACATAATCAAATAATTTCAATCAGTAGCCAAAATTCACATCTCTATAAGCTTTGAAAATTGCACTTTTGCACCTTTCTAGTTACTAGTCTTGCCTAATGTGTCAAGAATGATTTTCTTACAACAACTAATATTAATTTTCATCACTCTAAGCCATAACAATCAGCATAAAAGAAAATCAGAAACCTTTATTTTAATTTGTAAGAGCTTGGAAAATTGCATCATAAATCATTTCTAGTTACTAGTTTGTCTTAAAATTATTTCAAGACATTGAAAACACATGAAACCTTAAAATAAAACTCTCTCTAGGCTCATCATCATCATGAGGCCGAAATCATATGTTAAAAGTATGTCCATAGTTAAAATTTGCATTTAAGATAAAAGGAGCAAGTCTTAAGCTTTAGAGATTTAGGTGATAACTAGAATCACAAATATGTCATGCAATCTCATTTTTAATCTTGGTTGTTATAAGGTGATAACTTGGGAATATAAATATGATATGCAAGGCTTGGAATATAAATATGATGTGCAAATCCATTTTCTTATCTTTAGGATTTAAGGTGATGACTTGAAATTTAAACATGATATGCAAGGCTTGGAAATTTAAACATGATATGTAAGTCCATATTATTATCTTCAAGAATTAAGGTGATTGCTTGAAATATAAATATGATCATGCAAGGTTTGAAATTTAAACATGATATGCAAGAGCTTAGAACATAAACATGGATGCAAGTTCCTTTTTATATCTTATTAGGCTCAAAACTCAAGACTTTTTAAAGAATGAACTCTTTGACTCCAATTAAGCTTAACAAAGAGGAAGTGAGCTTTAGAGTTCTTTTTACCATAGTTCCAAGAACTTTTTTTCTTGAACTCATCATCAAGCTCAAAAAAAGAATCAACTTAAAGGAAATGAACAATTATTCCATTAATCTTTTGACAACAAAAACTAAACCTTGAGCTTTAGAGGTCTATTATATGTGTAACAACCTAACATATGACCCAATACTACTAGTAAGTACTTAGGTCAAATATCAGTCATTACTTACTATCATGGTTCTTTTATGAGTTAGAGAGATAACTTAAAGAAAATACGAGCCACTTTTTTCTTAAAATAAAAGCCGCGTATCTTATCGGGTCGGTATCATAAAGTGTGGAAATATAAACATAGAAGTGGCTCTAGATCAAATATAACATCACATTGAAATACTTCATAGATAATAATATGCCTACCCTACCAAGACTCTTCGAGTACAAGAGATGATGCAAATACAACTGAAACAAGAAATACATGTAAATAGAAACCACAGAACCAGAAATCATAAAAGGAACATCCCAAGAACATCTAAAGTGGATAACCTCAATACAAAAGAAAGTTTGTTCGTTCTCATGTAGTGCGTGCACTAAGGACTACCCTCTATCCTAAAGCTCCTGCCATGGGTAAGGGACGTAATCAATCCATGGACGAAGTGCGTCTGGAGTAGGCACTCAGGTCCTCCATGATGAAGCTCGCTGGAGCGGGCATGGTGGAAGGCTGGACATTTCCCTACGTCGAGGTCGTGGACCAGGTCCGGGCTCTCAGAGGTGAGTCACCGTCTCCTCACTACCCATGGGCATATGCGGTGGAGTGGGGGCAGAGTCCTCTGAGGGATCCTCCTCCGAGTGCTGAGTGAGGGGCACGTACTCTGGTACCCTTCAGCTGGAGAGTGAGTCCGTAGAATCCTCTCATCAGGCGTACGGGTGTGTTCAAAAATCATCGCATCATCATAGGAGACGTGGGTAAAGAGGTAGCTATCTCCTGGATGAGAGAAGGGTCGTCCAAGAAATGCGAACACACGAACGGTGCAAGAGCCCTCAAAATGAAATGACCCAAGCTCTGGGTCATGGTGAATCTCCCATGTCGACGTGTCAATGAATAGGACGAAGGTCGCCATCTCGATCTGAAGACGTAATGGAAAGAGAGATAGAGGGAGTGAGTTTTCTTGCTAAAGAAACTCATAGGGTTTTCCTCCTATTCTATGTGTCATCATCTACGTCTCCAGGGTTCTCGGTTTATTTATAAAACCATGGACATATATTGGTTCAATTATGAGTTTTCTAAAATCTCAATTTCCGAATCCGTTCTTTTTAACATGGCACTTGTGTTTACATAAGCTGTATACTTGAATTATAAAACGTAAATCATGCAACTGGGTACATAGGACATAAAGCATATAACTGAGTACATGGAACATAAAGCATATAACTGGGTACATGGAACATAAAGCATATAACTGAGTACATGGAACATAAATCATATAACTTGGTTACTTAGGTGACATAAGAACCTTTACTTAACTGGGCCGCCCTAATCTTTCTCCTTTTGAGAAATCTCTAGGTTATGAGCTCATACCACGCTAGTCGTCACTAGCATCTAGACTTCATCCCTTGGGATAAGTCAAATTCCTGACCTTAAGTACGGGTTTAAGGGGCTAGAATCACATCGTCCCCACCCTTCATTGGGTGGTTTCAAAGGATTACATTCTCATATTTTAAGTCACCCTAAGTTTAACATGTTACTTTGAGATGCTGCATAATTAATGCGTAACATAAAATTACTACTTCGGCATCTCTAAGGTCTTTTAAAGAAGCAATAATGTAAGAGTACAAAACTATTATTTAAGGATGATAGTTTACATGGCACCATATATGTCATGAGATAACACATCAATTCATCATTAAATGCGAGACACATAATCATCCCTTAAGGTAGAAATCTCTCAATCGGGTAACCTCAAACTATCCCATTGTTTTCTTGCATGCTGATGGGATTGATTAACCTCATTACCATAATCCATTAAGTTCTAATTCCTAATTAATTATGGTTGGACAGCTTATGTAGTTGTTCACATTTGATGAATTATGTGTTCTAGAAAGATGCGTTTTAAGCCCTTTCTCGCTTCCGACTTTGTCTATGGTGCAGTATTTAATACCTAAGCCAATTATGAGTCACTCCGCACATCTAGGCATATTATGATGTGATTCTAACTATTTTATCAAGGCTGGGCAGGAACTAACTTTGCCATTCTTTAGTAGTTCTAGAATTCACATATTAGGCAAACAAAGTCACTAATGATGCTTTTAAATGTCTAGAACAAAAGTCACATACTTAGCAAGGTAAATCAACCTAATTAGACCACCCAAAATAGAATTTAAGGTGCTGAACTGTTAAGGAGAACCGAAACCCTTAAGGCATAAAATCATGAGAAAAATCTTACTTTCAAACATATAACTTGCTAGTTTCTCTTAGAACCTTTTAGGGACTTCAACACTCCATAAGGTCAAAGTTTATTTTGCCAAAACTCAACATAAAACGCCAAGGGCAGTAGCCATTTAATCTTACCCTTAATCAAGATGCAAAACTTGAAAACTTGTTTAAAACCTTAGTTGGGTGCATCTAAGCTTAGAAAAATTCTAAGTCATGCATTATAGGCCCTTGTAGTTAAATGAAACTCATCCTAGAGCCATTTACACCACATGGCCGAATGATATTCAAGGAAGTACCTCCTTGATTTAATTATTTTCTTAGAATGAAAGGGGCAAGTCTTTGAGCTCTAAAGTTTTAAGTGACGACATCAAAATAAACGTGCTATGCATTTCATTTTATAGCCTTTTTGAAAGTAAAGTGATAACACAAAGTAAATATGAAATGCATCTCCATTCTTATTCTTAGCGCTTAGTGATGGCTTGAAATATAAAATGAGATGCAAAGCTTAAAACATAAATGTGCTAGGCAAAAGATAAACATGAGGTGCAAGGTTCTATTCTTTATTTTAGTGCTCTAGGCCTCTTGAAGTTTTCACTCCAAATCAACAATCAACTTTAAGGTTGAAATAGGTAGGCTTTGAGATTAATTAAGTGATGATGCACATTCTCATTTTAATCCTTAAGTTGCTTAGTGATGGCTTGAAATTAAACATGCTATGCAAAGCATAAAGGTAAACATGGATGCAACTTCTTTTATATCTTGTTTAGAGCTCTTGCAAGACTTTAAAGGAAACAAAGTTTCATCCCATAACTCATCCTCACAAGAAAAGAAACACTAGTGTTGCTAAGTTATGTAAAAAGAGCCAATACCTCCACCAAGAACCATAAGGTGGCCGAAACCTCATCATGAGGAAACAACCATTTATTTTTTTGAACTCTAGGGGCCAAGATCTTGGTGATTCAACACCAACATCTCAAGTCCTCATCATTGAGTATTTTTACAATGCTCTACATTTCTTAACAAAACAAAACTCATGACCAACATAAAGGAAAGAAACCGAAAACACACTTGGCCTAGAAACCAAGTTTAGGCTCTAGAGTTTTGTTCATGTGACCTACATCAACATGAAGCCCTCATCATCAAGCTACCATTTTTCCAAGTCCCAAAGGCCTTCATGGCCAAAACTCAAGGAAAAGAAATGGGGTTTTCAAAAGTTCAAGAGAAACATAACTATGTTTTGAGCAAAACTTGGAAATAATAAAGTTATCTTAAGAAAACTCAAGCTTTAGAGGTTGTTCATATGACAAACATCAACATACAACTCTCATCATCAAGCCCTCCTTACCTTGGCCCTAAGGCCGAAAATGAAAGGAAAAGAAAAAGGAGAAACCGAAATGAATTTGTGAGAGAAACTCACTACAACACAACTTTCAAGCAAGATCAAACATTGAGCATTAAGATAAAAGAAAGCATTCTTGAAAAGCTCCCTACCTAGAGTTTGAGATTGAGAGGAAGTGAAGAAGATGAAGAAGTTGGAGAAGATGGACTCTTAAACTTGAGAGGAAAGAAGACCCCAAAGTGCTCTAAACTCTAAGCTTTAGTGAAATGAACAAACGTGCTTCAAGTTCCCTAAGCTACCTATTTATAGAGAAGTAAAATGAATTGAATAATGGTGGCCTTTTTGGGGAAAAGAAATATCTTTGTTCAAAGCATGGTGTTAGTCATTCAAAGCATGGTGAAAAGTCTAGCTATGCATGTCCTAAAGCATGGCTAGAATTGTAGCTTATTTTCAAACCTTTTTAAATGTATAAAATCACAAAATTTTGGGCTGCCAAGGGCTAAAGGAACCGTGCACCCTATGCCCAAAAAGAGGAGAAAATTTTCTAGACTTAAATTCCCAAAGCATAGGTAAGGTGTTGTAAGACATGGTGTCTTGAAAAAGTTTGATAGAAAGCTTGAATGACCACAAAAACAAATCATTCTTTTTGAATTTGAAAGACATATTTCTTTTTATTTTAGAAGTGAATTGAAAACCTTGATTGACCATATAAATTATTCTTTGAATCTTGAAAGACATTTTTCTTGGAAGTTGAACATTGATTGAAAGTGTTCAAGACATGTGTCATAAGATAGCTTGACCACTTAGACTAATTTTATGTGATTTCTAGGGGGAAGGTGGCACCACTTTTGGCAGCCTTGGGAAGGAGAAATATCTCCTCAAATCATGGTCTAGAAGTGTGCTTTGGTGTGACATAGATTAGGCTTAGGATTAATGGTTGTCAAGTAGGTACTTTAGGTACACTATTTGGTTAATTAAAACTATAGACCCCTAGGTTAGAGGTGGTTGAGAAGGTTTAATGGAGTCAAAGCCTCCAAGACTAGTGATGTGAGTGTGACAACTTCTCCTTGAAAGAAGATGATGTGAATAGTGGAAATGCTATTCAATCACTATTCACAGATTTTTTTCTCTTTAAAGAAAGAGACTAGAATGAAGTTTGAATTTCCCCAAGCAATTTTAGGTTCCAATTAATTTCAAATGATGGTTTTGGCCCTAGGTTAATTATGGAAATTAATTAACCTTTAATTAGAGCCTAATATTGGTTAGGTTTAGAGTTGAACAACTCATTAAGCTAAAAATGCGATATGCAAGGGCAAAATCGTAATTTTTACTAAAACATGCCTGGGACCTCCAGGACTTAAGCAAACATAGTTCATGCCTTAAAATCATTGTTTTAAACCTCGGGACGAAGTCTGGGTCAAAACGGAACTTAAAAACCTTAATTTCGATGTATTTTGGTCATTTACGCAGAGATCTCATAAATGAGGTTTTTCTTTCGTTAGGCATTCGCACTCAAACAATCCCCTTCATATAACATATGAACCCTATGAGGATGGCCCAAAGCCCGTCCTCATGTTTCGGGTGAAAATGACCTCAGGGCATTTTGGTCATTTTGAAAGTTTAGCGAAATTCCTGTTACAATATGATGGATTCACAACCACCACCATGATTCCTCATCATCAAGCCATGGTTAACATCAATCCATAGACAAGGAAAGACTAAAAGAAAGAACATGAAATAAAATTCCTACCAAGTTGTTTCTTGTTTACAAAAGATAAAGCTTGATCTTTTATGAAGTAATAAAGAAAAATCTACTCCTAATTGTGATGATGAATTTGGCCAAGTGGAGTTAATATAGAAGGAGGATATTTCTTGTGATTTTGTATTTGGAAATGGAAAGCTTAGGTGTTTAGGAGTTAGTTTGAGGTTGAGAACTTGGATGAATGTCAAGAATGGAGCTTCTTGGATATGGAGGAGGAAGAAGAAGAAAGCTTGAAGTCTTGAGAGAATGTAGAATTTTTTAGCAATCTTTGAGCAAGACAACTCCAAAAAAAAAATGGTAAGGCAATGATATGTCTTCCAAGTGCATTGTTTGTTGGAATAAATAAAACAAGAGGATGATGGGAGAGCATGAGGCTGGAGACTGCTAGGAGGCAATGGGAGACAATTGTGATTCTTGATTAGGTGGTAGGACATGTAGGATAGCATATTTAATTAAATAGTAAATCATGAATTGGTATCCTAGAGTAAGTGGTAAAAATCAAGTGTTTAGGATTTACCAAGACAAGGTAAAAGAGTAATCTTACACTAGTAATGGAGTTAATCTCTATTGAGTTGAAAATCAATTAGTAACATAAGTCGTAATCTTAAGACAAAGAAATAAAATGCACTAAATTTACCTTACTCTTAACATTATTGATTTTATGAGTCCTTGTAATTAAGAAAGGAAATTAAATTTTCCTAAACAATTCTTTGGCTCTAATTACCTCAAGTAATTATTTTTTGACCCAAGATTAATGAATGAAATCAATTCAAAGAGTTAAAGCCTAATATTGCCTTAATTACTTAATTGAACTCATTAAGCACTAACTAAGGGTAAAAAGGTAATTTCACATAAAACTCTCTGAACTACCTGAACTTTCTAGATATTACATAGTACAAACATTTTAGGCTTCCGGGTAATGATCGGGTTCAAACATTGCTAAATCTCGTGTTAAATTATCGCATGGGTAATTTGGTAATTTTATGTACGTAAAAACCAGGAGTTGAGATTTTTACCTCAACATCAACATATCACAAATAATTCCCTTCAAACATTAAACCAACCCTTCAAGGATAGCTGGATTGGCTATTTTCAATTTTCGAGCAAAAATGACCTTAGGGGCATTTTGGTCATTTGCCCACGAAAATAAGATTAGCGATTTCGCCAAATTGCTATCGAAGCTTTATATAATGTTACCCTAATGTTAAAATTCCTAATTAAGGTTTTGTTCAACCTAAATCTCATGCAAAAATTACCTAGGGGCATTTTGGTAATTTTGCACAACAAGAAAAATGGGCGTATATTTCTTCCCTCCTTAAAAAGAATTTCGTCCTCGAAATTTGTTAGCTGTGAACAGCTCGGGTCCTGAGTCTTCATTTCTGATTCAAATTCTCATGTAACATCCTCCGCTTTATCATGTCCCCATGCCACTTTGACCAAAGGTACGACTTTGTTTCTCAATTGCTTGACTCTCCTGTCCATGATCCTTGTAGGTGGTAGGTTGAAGGTCAGGTCCTCCCTTAACTATACCTGTTTTACCTATAACACATGACTAGGGTCGATTGGTATTTTCTTAACTAAGAAACATGGAAGACATTATGAAGGTTTGATAGGTTGGGTGGTAAGGCTATGCGGTATGCTCCTGACCCGACTATATTAAGAATTAAAAAAGACCAGAAATCTAGGGCTCAACTTTTTGACTCTCATAGCTCATCCTATGCCCGTTGTGGGTTGATTCTAAGGAAAACATGTTCTCCCTCTTGGAATTCCAATGGCTTCCGCTGCCTATCCACATAGCTCTTCTATCGACTTTGAGCAGGAAGAATCCTATCCCTAATCCTTTTGATTTGTTCTATTGTTTCCCTTACAACTTCAGGTCCTAACATGCTTTGTTCCTCGAGTTCATACCAACATAAAAGAGATTGACACTTCCTTCCATATAGGCCCTCGTATGGTGCCATGTCGATACTTGCATGATAACTATTGTTATATGCGAACTCGACCAATGACAAGTACTTATCCCAACTTCCCTTCGGTCTAACACACATGCCCTCAACATATCCTCTAGGGTTTGTATGGTTCTCTTGATTGGCCATCCGTTTGAGGGCGATAAGCCATGCTTAGGCATATCCTCGAGCCAAACGTCTTCTGAAAGGTTCCCCAAAAATGTGACATAATTACAGATCTTGGTCCGAGATTATCGTCGATGGCACTCCATGTAACCTTACAATCTCTTGGATATACAAATGGGCTAGCTATCTAAAGAATAAGTCACCTTAATGGATAAAAAGTGAGCCGACTTTGTTAGACGATCAATTAGCCATATGGCATCATAGCCAGCTTGAGTCTTGGGTAGCCCTTACAAAATCCATCGAGATGTTATCCCATTTCCATTCGGAATCGACAAGGGTTGTAGCATTCCAGAAGGTCTTTAGTGCTCAATCTTCACCTTTTGATAGACCAAGCACTTACTCACCCATGTTACCATGTCTCATTTCAAACCAGGCCACCAAAACATCTTTTTCAAATCTTGATACATCTTAGTGGCACTAGGGTGAATGGTGAAATGGCTCTTATGAGCCTTCTGAAAAATCTTTCGTAGGTCACCACTTGCCAATACACAAATCCGGCCTTCAAACTTCCATAGGTTATCCGTCCTAGGGTGAAATCCTTCAACTTTCCTTCCTTTCCTGCCTCTAGAATTTCCTTAAACTCCAAGTCCTTCTGTTAGGCTCGAGTGATTTTCTCCTTAAAGTCACTCATTACACTGAGATGACACACCTTCAGGCTCTTAGTGGTCAACATCATCCCCAAGTTTAGATCCCTAAACTTCTCAATTAGCTCAACCTCTTTCACCATCATATGAGACAAGTGTAGTGACTTTCAACTCAAGGCGTCAGCCACTACATTAACCTTGCCGGGATGATAGTTCATCCCAAAATCATAATCCTTCAAGAATTCCATCGATCTCCTTTGCCTCATATTCAACTCCTTCTGATCAAAGAGGTACTTGAGACTCTTATGATTAGAGAATATCTCAAACATCACTCTATACAAATGGTGTCCATACCTTCAAGGCGAACACCATGGCTGCTAACTCAAGGTCATGGGTAGGGTAGTTTGCTTCATGAGGTTTCAGTTGCCGGGATGCATAGGCTACCACTTGCCTATCTTGCATTAACACGCAGCCTAAACCTTTCCTTGAATCATCATAATATACTTCAAATGGCACATTGGGATCGAGCAATATTAACAGGAGTTGTGGTCAATCTCAACTTTAACTCTTGGAAACTCTTTTCACATTCTGGAGTCCAAACAAAAGAGGCACTCTTCCTAGTAAGCTTGGTCAAGGGTAAGGAAATATGAGAAAATCCCTTAATGAACCTCCTAATAGCCAGCAAGTCCTAAAAAGCTTCGTATTTCCGTTCCGTGGTAGGTCTCTTCCAGCTCATCACAGCCTCAATCTTACTAGGATCTCCTGTGATGCCTCCTTTTGACATGATGTGTCCTAAGAACTTTACTTCCTCCAACCAAAATTTACACTTAGATAGTTTTACGTACAACTTCTTTTCCTTTAGAATCTCCAAAACTGTCCTCAATGATGCCCATGCTCCACGTGGGTTTTCAAATAAATGAGTATATCATCTATGAAAACAACCACAAACTGATCCAAATAGGGTCTAAAGATCTTATTCATGTAGTTCATGAACACGATAGGAGCATTAGTCAATCCAAACGACATAACTGTGAATTCAAAATGGCCATACCAGGCTAAAGCCATAGGTATGTCTTTATCCTTTACTCTAATCTGATGATACTTCGACCTCAAATCAATCTTTGAGAACACTACCGCTTCCTTTAACTAATCCATCAGTCATCTATCCTTGGCAAAGGGTACTTGTTCTTTACTGTCACTCGATTTAACTGCCTATAATTCACATAGCCTCATACTTCCATCTTTCTTCTTAACAAATAGAACCAGGGCTCCCCATGGTGATGCACTAGGTCTCACAAACTTCTTTTTCAAAAGCTCTTCTAATTGAGTCTTTAACTCGGTTAATTCTAGGGTGACATTCTATAAGGTGCTATGGATATTGGCCCTCCAGAGACTAACTCTATGGAGAACTCTATCTCTCTCACTGGAGGAAACTCAGGTATATCATCTAGAAACACCTCAAGATAGTCTCTTACTATAGGCACATCATCAATTTTTTGCTCAAGTTCGCTAGTGGCTAGGAGAACATATCCTTTACTTTCTTTCCCATAATAGTCGACTTCTACATCACTCAAGTAAAGGCTAAGAGATTTACTAGACATACTAGGGATAGGAAGGAAGATGACAGACTTTGTATAATAGTTCAACATCGACGGTTAGCATAAAGCCAATCCATGCCAAGAATCATGTTTAGACCATGCATAGGCAAACAAGCTAGATCTAGTATAAAAGGTCTACCTTCCATAATGAAAAGACAATCTAATCAACATCTACAAGTCTTCGCAGGTCACCAGGAGGTGTAGAAATAGTAAGATCAAAAGGAAGTTCTAACACATGCAATTGCAAAGACTCGACACTAGCATATGATATGAATGAGTGAGTCGTGCCAAAGTCAAATAGTATATTTAAGGTCCTACCGTTCATTTCACACTTACCTTCTATGAGGTTTTTGGACTTTGATGAGTCTTCATTGAGAGCAAAGACCCACCCTTTATGTTGTGGCTTGGGGTTAGGGACCATCGGGTTCATTCAGAGCACTCCCTAGCATAGTGACTGGGCTTTCCACACTTGAAGCAAACTCCTTGGCCTAACAAGCAAGGCCGATCTTTATGTGGCTTACCACATTTGGGACATAAAGCAAAGGGTGCAGGCCTAGGAGGTGCAACGGGACCCTTTGGGTGCCTGTCCCTGGGACCACTCGATCCCCCATGATGAAAGTTCCTTTGAGGTCCTTGTGGCTTGAACTCGGCCTGAACTATGGTCTGAATTATAGCTTGGACTGTGTTCTGAATTGCAGCTTAAATCTTGGAGCTTGCGGTGCCAACTTATTAGTGGAATTTTCAACTCTCGACATGCTCAATTTCTTGTGGCCTTCCTCAATGATGCGACACTTGTTGACTAGAGAGAAGTCTCTAATCTCCATATGCACAACGGCAACATTGATTTTTGGCTTCAGTCAAGCTTCATACTTAACACACTTTCAGACTTCATCAGGGTTTCCTTGAAAAATTCTAGAAAAGTTGATCAATTCCTCAAACTTTGCAGTGTACTATGCAATGCTCATTCCCCTTTGGGCCAGCTGCATGAATTCTATATCTTTTGCATTCCTACGATTCAGGAAAAGACTTCTCGTAGATATAATGCTTAAATACCTCCCAATTGATCAATGTGCCAGATACATCCAATAGTCTTCGAGTACCAATCCACCCAAATTTGGTGTCCTCTAGCACGTAAGTAGCAAAAGTCACCTTCTATTCCTCGGTACAAGCAATAATCGAAAAGATTTTCTCTATGTTCTTGATTTATTCATCAGCTTGGTTTGGATCCAGAGTTCCTATAAAATATGGTGGGTTCACCTTACGAAATTCCACAAATCGGCATACTCTAGACCTTCCACATTAACAGGGACAATGACCAGTTTCGGCTTGGCTGTCCATCCATTCAAACATCCTTTCCAGGGCTCTTGCCATGTCCCTTAGAGCTTCAGCCGTATCATTACCCTGCTCATTCCCATTTTGAGTCCTATTCTATTGTGGTTGTGCCATTGGTCCCTAAGCATACAAAACAGCAAACACTGAGGTTATCAGGCTCAATACTTCATGCTAAGTGAGCTAGTTACCCTGGCATCAAGACACAGCAATCATGCATCTTTATCCTAGCTCATTCTATCAACCAAGCAACTACACATGACATAACTATCGCATCATGCTTGAGAAGCATAGTCAGTCCAATCCTCAGGCTCTGAAGATCAACCTCTGATACCAAAATGTAACACCCTAATATTTAACTTAACATGCCTAAGACGTATTTAAGTTAATTAATAGTTATTTATCTTTTGTTTCAGTTCTTAATATAAAGTCTTAGAAATACTTTAATGAAATTACGGGTAAATTTTTTTTTTCTTTTAACTTTGAAAACAAAACGTGAGCCACACGTACTATTATTATCCCTGAACATATAGAGGAAAAATAAAAGCAAGTCATATGTATGCACAACAATCACATGAACGTAACCACAACATCATATATAATTATAGCATAAGTATTAATCGTTCCACATCATGCGCCAAAATATGCTACTAAAGGGATATCATACCCACCAATAGAGGTTAAGTCAAGTACAGTAATCCAAGATGAAACAATATGCAAACAAATACAAAATAAACTAGCATAAGATCCCTCCTCTCACTATTCCTGCTCGAAGCGCCCAGAGTAAAATCCACGGATCAACTCGTCTCATGTGGTATAAAGTCCCGTAGGTCAAACATGGACACCTCAGCGAGGACGGATAGCACCTCACTAGGCTCAGCTCCTCTCATCGATTGCATGACCGTAGTCTCTCCATCATTGTCACCTCCTACCTCCATAGGGACAACAAGGGGCAGACCTACCGGAAGAGTGATGGGACGGTAAATCCTCTAATGGGTCCAACCATGACCCAATAGAACGAGGTGGTGACTGGGGTATATAATTAGGGAAGTCTCGAAGAGGTGATGAGGCAAAGGGAGTATGTGGAACTCGAGCATGCAGACACAAGCGCTCAAAGGTGAGATCATCTGGAAAAAGGGCAATAGAGGAGAACAGTTGCTAGAAACGGGATGCGTAAAGGGACGATCCATAAAGACATACAAACGAACTGTATAATGACCCACAAAATGATATGATCGGTTGATCGGGTCATAGTACATTTCCCACGTAAGAGCATCAACAAAGATCACGAGCATCTTCATCTATCTCTGAAGACGAGATGGAAAGAAAATAAGAAGGAATGAGAAATTTATAAAAGAATCTCAGTAAGGTTTTCACCTTCTAATGCGTGTGTCATCATATCGTCCTCAGGAACCTTTGGTTTCTTTATGAAAATGTGAACACATATAAGGTTCTTTCATTAAGTTTCAAATACCATTAGCCGAGGTCGTATCTTTTAGCATGAATCTTAATGTCATGGATGTATCATACTGTATCATGAATGCATGTCAATGCCATATGCCAAGTTATCATAAAAATCACAACCAATGTACATGACATAATGAACATAAATCTTTCTAACATGATTTTTCCTCATTATTCCTTTAGGTGACTTAAATTTCTTATTCACTTTTCCTTGGGGGCTGTCCTATATCTTCTTTCCTCTTGAGAGTTCTAGGTTTCTGAGCTCATATCTAACTAGTCATCACTAGTTTAATTCTTGGAGTCTAAAGGGTCCCTTTTGGGTCAGCTCTCCTAACCATTAATTCCTGGAGTCTAGAGGATCATTTTCATGTGTCTCATGTCACCATAATTTTTGCATGTTCATTCAGCGTGCAAAACTGAGCATTATATCATTATAACTTATGAATTCACATTTCATGCTCATAGAACAACATCAACTATGCATTTCAAATATCTCAATCATAGTTGCAACTTATCATAACATAATTCGCATAGGCATGCTATTATCAACATTTCATTGAAAGGTAAACATGCTCCTACCAGGATGCTGAAACTAAGGGTGTTAAGCTAATGCACATGCTATGCTTCCACAAGATATGCATAATGTACTAAAGGTCATCACAAATACAATTTTCATTTTCAACCTCAAGTTGTCGTAATTACTCATTAGCCCTTAAACATGTCAAAACTATAACTCGATTTAATTTAACACTTGTAATTATTCTTTTATGCATCAAAGAGATTGATGATGGCTATTACAATAATTTTCATTAACTTTTAACCTCATGAATAATACCAAATAGCATTAGGCAATATTAGAAAATTAAATCTTGAGCATTCTAGAAATTGTTTTGACCCTTTCTAATTACCGAGTTTTCCTATGATGCTAAAAATGATTATTACACTAATTATTAGCCATTTTTACACAATTAGACAATCCAAACAGCAACATACATAATCAAATAATTCCAATCAGTACCCAAAATTCACATTTCTAGAAGCTTTCAAAATTGCACTTTTGCACCTTTCTAGTTACTAGTCTTGCCTAATGTGTCAAGAATAATTTTCTTACAACAACTAATATTAATTTTCATCACTCTAAGCCATACCAATCAGCATAAAAGCAAATCTGAAACCTTTATTTTAATTTGTAAGAGCTTGGAAAATTGCATCATAAATCATTTCTAGTTACTAGTTTGTCTTAAAATTATTTCAAGACATTGAAAACACATGAAGTCTTAAAATAAAACTCTCTGTAGGCCCATCATCATCATGAGGCTGAAATCATATGTTAAAAGTATGTCCATAGTTAAAATTTGCATTTAAGATAAAAGGAGCAAGTCTTAAGCTTTAGAGATTTAGGTGATAACTAGAATCACAAACATGCCATGCAATCTCATTTTTAATCTTGGTTGTTATAAGGTGATAACTTGGGAATATAAATATGATATGCAAGGCTTGAAATATAAACATGATGTGCAAGTCCATTTTCTTATCTTTAGGATTTAAGGTGATGACTTGAAATTTAAACATGATATGCAAGGCTTGGAAATTTAAACATGATATGCAAGTCCATATTATTATCTTCAAGAATTAAGGTGATTGCTTGAAATATAAATATGATCATGCAAAGTTTGAAATTTAAACATGATATGCAAGAGCTTGGAACATAAACATGGATGCAAGTTCCTTTTTATATCTTATTAGGCTCAAAACTCAAGACTTTTTAAAGAATGAACTCTTTGACTCCAATTAAGCTTAACAAAGAGGAAGTGAGCTTTAGAGTTCTTTTTACCATAGTTCCAAGAACTTTATTTCTTGAACTCATCATCAAGCTCAAAAAAGAATCAACTTAAAGGAAACTAACAATTATTCCATTAATCTTTTGACAATAAAAACTAAACCTTGAGCTTTAGAGGTCTATTATATGATGGATTCACAACCACCACTATGATTCCTCATCATCAAGCCATGGTTAACATCAATCCATAGAAACCGAAAATTAAAGGAAAGACTAAAAGAAAGAGCATGAAATAAAATCCCTACCAAGTTGTTTCTTGTTTACAAAAGATAAAGCTTGATCTTTTATGAAGTAATAAAAAGAAAAATATGCTCCTAATTGTGATGATGAATTCGGCCAAGTGGAGTTAATATAGAAGGAGGAAATTTCTTGTGATTTTGTGTGTGGAAATGGAAAGCTTAGGTGTTTAGGAGTTAGTTTGAGGTTGAGAACTTGGATGAATGTCAAGAATGGAGCTTGTTGGATATGGAGGAGGAAAAAGAAGAAAGCTTGAAGTCTCGAGGAATGCAGAATTTTTGAGCAATCTTTGAGCAAGACAACTCCAAAAAAACAAATGGTAAGGCAATTATATGCCTTGCAAGTGCATTGTTTGTTGGAATAAATAAAACAAAAGGATGATGGGAGAGCATGAGGCGCAGGACTTGCTAGGAGGTAATGTGAGACAATTGTGATTCTTAAAATAGTAATCTTACACTAGTAATGGAGTTAATCTCTATTAAGTCGAAAATCAATTAGTAACATAAGTCATAATCTTAAGACAAAGAAAGAAAATGCACTAGATTTACCTTAATCTTAACATTATTGATTTTATGAGTCCTTGTAATTAAGAAAGGAAATTAAATTTTCCTAACAATTCTTAGGCTCTAATTACCTCAAGTAATTATTTTTTGACCCAAGATTAATGAATGAAATCAATTAAAAGAGTTAGAGCCTAATATTGCCTTAATTACTTAAGTGAACTCATTAAGCACTAACTAGGGTAAAAAGATAATTTCACATAAAACTCTGGAATTACCTAAACTTTCTAGATATTACATAGTATAAACATTTTAGGCTTCCCGTGATGACCGAGTTCAAACATTGCTCAATCTCGTGTTAAATTACCACAAGGGTAATTTGACAATTTTACGTATGGTAAAAATTGGGAGTTGAGATTTTTATCTCAACATCAACATATCACAAATAATTCCCTTCAAACATAAAACCAACCCTCAGGATAGCCGGATTGGCTATCTTCGATTTTCTGGGAAAAAATGACCTTAGGGGCATTTTGGTCATTTTGCCCATGGAAAACCAAGATTAGCGATTTTCGCCCAAATTGCTATCCAAGCTTAATATAATGTTACCCTAATGTTAAAATTCCTAATTAAGGTTTTGTTCGACCTCCAATCTTGTGCGAAAATTACCTGAGGGCATTTTGATAATTTTGTACAATGAAAATCGAGGTGTTACTGAAAGCCTTCTACAATCTCAAAGATCCATAGTTTCCTAGGCTTGGCGGGATACTATCAGAGATTTCTCAAGGATGACAGTGCTATGATGAGGTTGACACAAAAGAACATCAAGATTTAGTGGTCAGATGCATGTGAGGAGATTTTTTAGTAGCTCAAGACTTGTTTGACCATCTCCCTAGTGTTGGTGTTACCCTCAACACAGGTGACTTCCGGTGTTATGTGATGCCTCGAAGTCGAACTTGATTGTGTCCTTATGCAACATGGCCGAGTTGTGGCTTATGCATCTAGACAAGTCAAGAGGCATGAGCAGAATTACCCTACACATGATCTAGAGTTGCAACTATGGTCTTTGCCTTCAAGATTTGGAGGCATTACTTGTACGGAGGCTTGCGAGATCTTTACTAATCATAATTGATTAAAGTACAACTTCCAACAAAAGGATTTGAATTTCAGGCAGCGATGCCTAGGGTTGCTCAAGGACTATTATTACATTATTTCTTATCATCCAGGCAAGGCAAATGTGGCGACGATGTTCTAAGTAACACTTTTGAGATAACTATTCATTGAGGATTTCAGCAAGTTGGATGGTGAGGGAGTTTAGTTAGGTCTCGATGACTCAAGAGCCTTTCTTACTCACATTAGGACCCTAGTCAAGCAGATTAAAGCAGCAAGGGGAAGATCCAAGTTGGCTAAGCTTATGGAGGATACGCACAGATGAGAGAATCATGAGTTCTCAATTGATGCAGAGGGTGTATTTCACTTTGGTGACTGTTTATGTGTGCCTAATGTGGGTGACTTGTAGAGAAAAGTGATGGAAAAGTCTCATAATATGGCATACTTTGTTCATCCATGTTCTGCCAAGATATACCAAGATCTGAGGTAGTTGTACTGGTGGGAAAGCATGGAAATTGTTGACTTCGTGGCATGATGTTTGTTGTGTTAGCAAGTCAAGGATGAGCACCAAAGACTTGTAGGGTTGCTGAGTAGATAAAAATCCTAGAGTAGAAGTGGAAAATGATAACCATCGACTTTGTGGTCGGTGAGAACCGACACCCACCTCTCCGAAATTAGAATTTATTTTAATGCTAAGTTGCACAAAATGTAGTAAATGGCACAACCTAGGTCGTCTTCAAGGAGGCTTTAACACTTAGTTAGGAAAATTAGGGGTTTTGAAGAATGAGAATTAAGCAATTTAAATTAAAAGATAATAGTAACAGTGAAAAAGACATTAGTGCAAGATATTCCTATGATTGGAATTAATTATCATTGACCAAATATTGAATCTATTAGTGGCTATTAGTAATTAATTACTGGCAATTTACTGGTGATAAATCAATCCTAGAATTTGACCAATGCAAATAATCAATAAATGAGATCTAATTTATTTAGAAATTATAGTGATTTAGGTACCAATTGCTATAGCCTAACTGCCAATTGGAAGGTTAATTCTAATGCTTTCCCTTAAATATATACTAATAGATCTATCAATTTATGCCTAAATTATTTCCCTAAACGATGATTGTCAATTTAGTTATTCCAATAAAAATTATAGCAATCACTATAATAATTATAAGAACAGAAACTGCAAAACATTGAGAAAACTAATGCATTCAATATAAACAAAGGGTCTCAAATGTCATTCTATCCATCTGGAAATCCTACACTAGTAAGAGAAATCTACTCCTCAATCTCTAGAGAATTACAATCAATAAATCTAAAGAGTATCTGGAAATAATAGCAACAATCCTTGCTACAATTCACAAGGACAAAGCAATTCATCTATGGAATCCCTAGAGAGAAAGAATAGAGAAGAAAAGAGAGAGAGAGATGAGAGAGAATAATAGCAACTAATCCTAGCAACCTAACGAGTCAAAAACTAAGGTAAACATCTAAATCCTTTATATACTTGTCTCTAAAATGGGCCAAAGAGGAGCCCAAACAGATTAATGAACTAATATCCCATCATCACATGAGCGTTAATGCTTACTAGAACGATAAGGCGAAAAAATTGATGGTTGTCACTTTGTCGAGCGCTCACCAAAATGATGAGGCCAAAAAATTGATGGTTATCACTCTCTAGCGCTGCTTACCCGTGAGTAAGCTTCCATTACTTTACTCCTTTTAAGCTCCAAGCTACTTTCCAAGAGTTCCAAGTTCTTGATATTTTATAGTTGATCCAAAGCTCCTATGCACTAAATCATACTCAAAGAGACAAGTCAAACATGAGGGTTTAATTACAAATTATTCCTAAAATCATGCATTAGCCAATGATTTTATCAAAAATACACAATGAAGAATAAATCAAAATCCTAATTAATTGCAATAATAACATAGTAAAACTCATGTAAAAAGCTAATGTTTAGAAGCAAGATAAGTGACATAATTTCTTATTATTATGTTGCCTTGGACTATAACACCCTCAAAATTATTTAAAAATTAATTTGAGCTTTATTAGTCATAATTTCAAAAATCTGATAGTTTTAGCAATGATGAGGATATCCCAATGGATGTGTTAAAAAAAATTTCCCTGTGAACAGTAATTTGTGGCTTATCCGCCTATGGGAAGTTAAACCCTATATTTGGGAGAGAAATGTCTGAGACTGAGAAAAGAGAGGGTTAAGGTTAGAAATAGTTAGAAATGAAGATTTTATACCTAGAATTAATTTTTGAGCAATATTTGATTACCAGAGTACATGGTTTTATTTCGGAGTTTTGATGTACGGTTTTTAACATGTACAAGTTACTTGGTGGCCAAGTAACCTTTATCAACCACTTTATGCCAAGTGGATGGCAAGGATTAAAACTTGAAAAGCAAATTTTAATCCTGACCTTTCATTTATTATATTTTACCCAAAGCCAATATCTCATCTGTTCGGTGGAATTTGATGTGCGATTTTAACAGAAAAGCTATTTGCTCCCAAGTCAAAGTGAGC
The DNA here is from genome assembly GCA_030441495.1 of Dalbergia oliveri. Classification (NCBI taxonomy): domain Eukaryota; kingdom Viridiplantae; phylum Streptophyta; class Magnoliopsida; order Fabales; family Fabaceae; genus Dalbergia; species Dalbergia oliveri. Next base: position 3,150,279 of record JAMLFY010000017.1, read on the forward strand.
CACTTATCTTGAGCAAAGTGGATAGCCAAGATTCATTCTTTGACCAACAAAACAAATCCTCGCCATCCATCTCATTGTTTTCTTGTAAACGAAAAAAAAATACATACTTTGACTACACAATTATGACATCTAACTCAAGATAAACACAAAGCCACCAACCTTATCACCCCACCATCATCATTTTAGGCCAAGAGGCCTAAAACAGTCCTCTGTTGTTCTTCCTCTCAAACCTCCATTAACAAGTTTCAAGCTTCAAAAACCTAAGCCCAAAGTCACTAAAACCACAAACTCTCTAACTTATTCTGCTCCTCACAATCTATCAAACTAAGCTGGAATTTCATTCCTCACCATTTCTGACCTTAATACCTCATATCCTACTATCTAAGGGAGGGTTTGATGTTTATTTGGTGGCCTTGAAGTGAGCAAGATCACTCTTGGAACATCCTTGAAGCCAAGATCCTTAAAGCCACCAAAGAGGCATTTTAAACTTCTTTTACTTCAACTCTCTTTTTATGATTTTCTTACTGATTTTACTGAATATTTTTAGTTGAATTGGTTGATAATATACTGATAGTGATATGTTAATTTTGCTGGAGTGGTTTCATGTTGTGAAAAATCATTTTTTAAGAAAGAGATTTGAACCATACTCCTGGATTTTGGTTTCTGTGATAGCCATGATCACGAATTTTTTGAGTGAATTGTGGGTATTTTCATGAGCTATAAAAATTATATGTTGAAGCTAATATCCTAGACTAGTTCCACAATTTTTCTTGAGCTCTGTTTTTGACTCCTAATACTTTAAAAAAATCAAGAACGAGATAGTAACTATGCTCCTGAATTGTTGGAGCTAAATCTAATATCAATTTTCTGTATTGAGTGCAAATGACCAAAATGCCCTGAGGCCATTTACCAAATTCAGGGCACGACCCCATCCTGAATGGGTCAACACAATGTTTAAGGGGACTGTAAATGCAATGTTTGATATCCAAGGTGAAAATCTCGTTTTCAAACTTTCGGCTCAAAATGACCAAAATACCCCTGCGTTTACGGGTAAAGGCGTTTGAAGAACTTTTCCAGGAAGTAAAAGATGTTTTTGAGTGAGTAGTGATGTTTAGTTGGCAGGGAGGTCCAGTTTTAGTGCAAATTACCACCCCTAGAACAATGTACAGAGCACCTAATGAAGTAATAAGCAAACCTAAGCAATATTAGGCTCTAATCGAAGATTAATTTATTTCGATAATTAATCTAGAGTCAAAATAATTTATTAAGGATGATTAGAAACTAAAATTGCTTAGTCAAATTCTAATTTCATTCTTTAATCCAAGACTACTAATCAAAAAGTAATGAATAGTGTTTTCTCTCTCCAATTTCCTTAAATTAAGGAAACTTGTCTACAACCTTTTTGACCAAAAGAATGATTTTAAAATTGTTAATCTAGATTAGAACACCCCCCTAAACCAAGCCTTGATGACCCTAATTAACCTTTATTACACCTAAACACTTTCTCACAAACTCCTAACCCAAACCTTAATTAATGAAACACCTAAACGCATTATTAAACCACAATTACATGGATGATTTTTCCCTCCCTCTTGGCTGCCCAGATTTGGCCGAATTCCTTCCCCCAAAATCCATCAAATATTGATTTCAAATTTCATCCAAAAAGGCTATGCCAAAGCTAGGACTTGACTACACCTAAGCTAGGACTTAAACCAAGCTTCCAAGACAAGCTTTAGAAGATATTTTCCTTCCCTCCCAAGCCAAAATTTCAGCCAGCTTCCCCCCTAAATCAGCCACAACATTTCATTCTTTATAAATACCACACCTTGGAAAGCTTGGACACCTTTTTGATCATTTGCTAAGTTGAGTTTTCTTGCACTTTCTCTCATTTCTCTCATTTTCCCTTCCTCTAAGTTCTTTTTCTTCCTTCCTCAAAGAACCACCACCACCACCTTGAGCCACCACAAGCCACCTCAAACCACCACTCTCATACCTTAAAACACCTCCTAAACACCAAACCTCACCATTTCCAAGCTTGCATCCTCAAGGAAAAATCATCTTCCTTGAGAACCTTTGGAGGCCAAATCCTTGTTGCTCACCAAGAGAAGATTTTGTCTTCTCATTTCCTTGCAAACTCAAGCTTTCTTTCAAAGCTTTCAAGATTTCACTTGGTAGGGGTTTTCTTTCAAGTTTTCTTTACTTTCTTTGAGAAAAGTTTCTAGTTTTCTCTTGGTTTCAAACTCTTTTTCTTCCCCTTTGTATTTTCGGCCATGAGGCCATTTTACAAACCAATCTTTAGCTTGATGATGAGGTCTCATGGAGATAGTTTGGTGTTTGCCATGAGAGAAACCTCTAAAGCTTGGATCTTGGTCTAGGACCATATACAAACTCGGTTTTTTCCTTTTCTTTGCAAGTTCAAAGTTTTGGTTTTTCATTTCCTTTCCTTTATGATTCCGGTTCCTCCTTGGTTTTTCCTAGTTCAAAGTTTTGGCCTTCATTCCTCTAAGGTTTCGGTTTTTCTTTTTGCCTTATTCAAGCTTTGGTTTTTATTTCTTTTTCTTCAATGGTTTCGGTTTTTCCTTTCCTCTCTTGAACAAAATTTGCTAAAAATGTTAAGGTAGCCCTTTTATGTTTGTTTGAAAGGTTGTCTCTTGAAAAATCGTTTCCTTGAGCTTGATGATGGTGTTCGAAGAACATAAGACTTCCTTGTTGTCTTGATGCTAAGAACTCTAAAGCTCACTTTATGATACATAATGGGTTGAGGTTTTTATGTTCCTTTAAAGTCTTGTAAGAGCTCTAGTTAAGATTAAAAAGGAGTTGCATTCATGTTTACTTTTATGCTTTGCATAGCATGTTTATTTTCAAGCTATCACTAAGCAACTTAAAGATTAAAACAAGAATGTGCATCATCACTTAACAAATCTCAAAGCCTACCTATTTCAACCTTAAAGTTGATTGTTGATTTGGGGTAAACACCCAAGAGGCCTAGAGCACTAAAATAAAGAATTGAACCTTGCATTTCATGTTTACTTTCTTGTCTATCATGTTTATATTTTACGCCATCACTTAAACTCTAAAGATAATAAATGAGTGCACCTCATATTTATTTTATGCTCTCACTTTATTTTCTAAAGAAGAGTAAAATGAGTTGCATAGCATGTTTAAATTTATGTCACCACCTAAATGGTCTAGAGCTCAAAGACTTGCCCAAGTATCCAATGTAAAGTTTTAAGAAAATGTTAGTTTTTCAATGAAGCCATTTCGGCCTTGTGGTGATGATGATGGGCTTGGTGTGAGTTCATCTAATCACAAGTGCCCATAGCCATGTTTTGGAATTTTTCTAAGCTTAGGAGTACCTAAGGAACATTATGAATGAGATTATATGTTTTAAATCTATTTTATGAGCAAATTGATTTAGCTACTGCCCTCATGTATAATTACATGATTTTAATGAGATAAATTGAGTTCTAAAAGAGATTTGAGTTCTTAAAAACCATTCCAAGAGAAAACTAGTAACTTATGTGCTTTTAAGTCATGATTTTATGTGATTTTATGATTGTTTCATTTCGTTCTGTTCCTCCCTGATTGGCCACTGTACAAACTGTTTTAAGGTGATAAAATGTGTACATTTATGCTTGAGTGAAGTAAGGAACGTTTTAGAGAAGTTAGGAAAAAATAAGTAACTAGAAAGGACTTAAAATGAGAATTCTAGAACACTTAGAATTGGAAAAATGCAATTCTGTTCCAGCATAATTAATTCAAGTGTAAATGGTTCATAATCAGTAGGATATGCATAAAAACCTTTCATAAATGATTAGGTATTAATTACTAAGCTTAAGGTAATGATAAGGACTTAAAATAGGAATTCTAGCACACTTAGACATGACAAAATGTGATTCTGTCCAGCAAAGCTAAATTGAGGAAAAGTGAATTATAACTTAGTAAACATGCCTAGGAATCCCTCATAATTGGTTTAGGGATTGATTATGAAGCCTTAGGCGAAGACGGATCTAAAAAGGGTTTAAAACGAAGATTTTAGAACCCCGTAATCAAATGATAATTTTCTGCCCAAGATGCATAATGCTGTTTGGAATTTTTAGTAAGCCTAAATCTTAGTAAGAATTATAAGTAATGATCTCTTAAGTGGAATAAAGATGTACTATGAGCATTAGAATGATTGGAACTTAAGTTTAAGACCCGTAAGGGCCAAAGCATAAGACAATATGAGATAGGAAGTGTGATGTGAGAATGAGACCAAGTGAGTATGCTTGTGATATGAATGAATGTGTTCATATCATGAGTATGAGAATATATGGATTTGTGATATGCTGTTGTGATGTTTTGGTATATTATGAGCATAATGCATGAGACTATGTGATAGAAATGAATTAGAGAAAGTATGTTGTCATGATTGAAAAGTTTTCTTGATCGAGGATTTTGTGAGATAACATGCATTATGTAACTTATGTGGCAAGACTCAAATTTGAGGAAATTCGTAGTGCAGTCTCACCGAATTTCCGTCAAATTTGAGGGACAAAAAGAAAGTTTTTGAGAAATATGAAGTTTAAAGTTATATGCCGAGACACATTTCTCCTGCTTCTGAGGAAAGTAAACCGTGGGGTATGGACGTCGAGCCATCCAGAAGCGGACAAAGTCGCTGGTCTTAACCAGTCGATGCGTTTCGAAGAATGAAAGTATATGATGTTTAAGGTGACACACCGAGACGTACTTCTCCTGTGAGGAGAAGGTAAAACCGTGAGGGCATAGACATTAGCCTGCCAAAGCGGACAAAGTCGCTGGTCTTAACCAGTCGATGCGTTTCGAAGAAGGAAAAAGTCCCATGATGGGTGATCCTTAGGCCCCTACCCGTACTCTGGGAGTCGGGATTATGATGATTATGTTTATGATTCACTTATCAAGAGGATAAGTAAGAACTAGTGACGACTAGTTAAGGTATGAGTTCATAGCCTAGTTTAAGGGTGCGGTTACTATATTATTGGTGTCACAAGTATGAGAAAGGAAAGATGTTCAAGAGAAAGGTTACATGCCACTTATATGTTGATTGATAATTGTTTGATTTACCTAAAGTCCTGCCATGCATCCATGAACTATTATGTTGCATACATGTATTAAGAATCATTATAAAAGACATGGACCTTGGATAAATATCTTTGTGAAAACCTCATAATGAACTTATGCATGCTTAACCTTTTCATAATAAACCCAAGGTTCCTGGGACGTAAACGATGACACTAGGATAGAGGATTTCCCTCCTGAGATTCTTTAGCAAGAATTCTCACCCCTCTCTCTATTCTTTCCGTTACGTCTTCATATCGATGGCGTCGTTCGTGATTTTCATTGACCCGCCTACATGGGAGGTGCACTATGACCCGAGCATCAGCCCTACCATTTCAAGGGTCATTGCGAGGTGCGCGTTTTGCATACGTGGGACGCCCGTTGCCTTTCCCGTCTCCAGCTATCGCTCGACCGACTTCACCCTTTGGCGATGACCTGATCTTTGAGAGGACGCGACCCGTGACGAGGAACCGCGGCCGTTCGGCATCTTCGCGGTGCAAGGCTACCCCGAGTACATGCCTCGCCAGAGACGTTCGGAGACCGACCATCAGAGGATCCTCCTTCTCATCCTTTCTCGGAGGGTTCCGCCCTGCCGTACCCATGGATATCGGATGGGTAGCAAGGAGACGGTGACGCAGCGGAGGTTAGCACGACGTCCGAAGATGTGCCCTCATCGTGCGGGCATGCTCGCCCATCCTTCCGCCTTCACGCATCGGAGGAGCTTGCATAGTTCATTGGATATATACCAGAGGGATGGGTAGGAGCGTCATCCATGGCTCGAGGGAGGGAGAGTCTTAGTTGGGTATTTATCTTTTGGGGTTGTTCCATGTATCGTCTTTATGTTTCTTATTTTATGTTATTGTACTGCAAGCTCTCCCACTGGTATGGGTAAGACTTTATGTTTCTGTTATATCTCTATTGTGATGTACTAAACTATATTATCTAATGTGATGAGGAATGATGTTTATGATGGATGTGTTCTTTAATGTTTATGTTCTGTATGTTTTATTTATTCTTCCACTTCACGTTGTTTATGTTACGTGCAAAGGCTCGCACTTTGTTTTATATAAATCATTTAAAAAAAAATTACCCGTATTTTCCGCTAAGTATTTTATAAATGAATTTAAAGAGAAGTAATAACTAATAATTAGTCTTGATACGTCCTAGGCGTATTGGGGTTAAATATTAGGGTGTTACAGAATATGCAAATTTGTATAATTTTGTTACCATAGAAAATGATTTATTTATCCTTTGAAATTTTTAAGAGTATTGGCCATATATTGAAGCTCAACCGTGATTTTTCTTTAGAATTGATTTAATCAATTGCTAGGGTTAAAAATTATGAATTTCGTTCTTTGAGTTGAGGTTGAGTGGTTTTGACCACCAAATTTGTCTAATTTTGTTAACATAGTAGAGAAGGATTTTTATTGTGAAATTTTTACAAGACCTTGTGGACATATTGAGGTGTCTTAGAGAATTTTTATAGCCCTTGCAATGATGTTTAATATGCAGAATAAATCGTACTCCTTAGGAAAGAATTATGCCAACATGTTGTAATTATGAAATGAACTCAAGTATTGATTTGGTGATATAATGACTCTTAATTTAAGTATGATGAGTATGAATGCATGCTAGATAATTTAAAGATTGATTTATGAGACACAAATGAGAATTGCGTTGTGAATGAATGCCTACATGTGACTTATGCATGCATTTGAGAAAAGGAAGTATATGATGCAGTTATATGAGAAAAAGAATGTATAAATTTCACTCGTGTTGACATATGGAGAAAACAAAACAAGACTTATGTTGAATAAAGGGAAGGCAAAAAAAAGGAACTTCCCTAGAGATATTATGGGGAAGACAAAAAGAAAAAATTTCCCAAAGATATTTTGAGTCGTAGACGTATTGGCTAGGAATAGATTTGTGAGATTCAGAAAAGGAAAAAAATGAAGCCCGATGATCACGTAAAGGAATGAGCTTATAAGCGTCTATTTCCCTTTGTGGTGTAATCCACTATAAATACCATGTGGTATAAATTATCCATTGTGGAGTTGTCCACTGAAATACCCGTTGGGTATAAACTAAGTCTTTCCTATGTCAATGAAAAGAGAAAAATGCACTAAATTGAGATCTATGGCCATAAGTTACTGAAATTGACATACGTATATTTATATCATATTGAGTTATGTTGTTTAGCATTATTTAATATGATATTGAACCTTAGGTTACTTGTGAATTAAGTGATTGAATGTTAAAAATAACCCACTTCGGAAGTATGATTTGGAACTTTAAAAATGAACTGTTATTATGTAAGGCATGATCACCTTTTCTTAATAAACTGAAGTGGCTTGGATGATGACGGTGAAATATGATGGTGTATTTTAGGAATTACCGTAATGAGAATTGTATAATTCTCACCCCTATGTGTTTTTGTGTTCCTGTGTCGCCTCTAGGTTTATCCAGAGCATGATACGCTACATTAAACAACTCAGATTTGTAGTAATTTAGTAGTTGATGCTTTTACTTTCCTGTACATAGTTGGAGTTATATATATGTAAATGTAATAGAGAACGTATATGTATTAAAGCTCTTAGAAGAGCTTAAAGGTCCACTAATTTATAAGTAACAACTCTCAAGCCTAATATCATGACTTAAGGATGACGTTGTGCTTGGAAAATGTTACACGGACCACTAGAAGCTTTGATTCCATATGGGTGATTGTGGAAGAATGACTAAGTCAACCCACTTCCTACTAAGGAAGATGACCCTTAGTGTAGCCCAGGATGCCCAACATTACATTGATAAGATTGTCAAACCCATGGTGTGATGTTTATCATATTAGATAGAGGGTCACCTTCACTTGGTGTTCCTGAGAGCATTTCAAGAAGCTCTAGGGATGTGTGTGGACTGACCACAACTTTTCACCCATAGACAGATGCCTAATCAGAAGGACAATTCAGACCCTAGAGGACAAACTCAAAGCTTGTGTCTTGGATTTCAATGGGAGTTGGTGTGACCATTTGATGCTGATAGAGTTCTCATACAATAATTGTAACACCTAATATTTAACCTCATACGCCTAAGACGTATCAAGATTAACTATTAGTTATTACTTCTCTTTAAATTCATTTACAAAATACTTAGCGGAAAAATACAGGTAAATTTTTTTTGAAATGAATCGTGTAAAACAAAGTGCGAGCCTTTGCGTGTAACATAAAAGTACGTGAAGCGAAGACTAAATAATCATACAGAACATAAACTTTATAGAACACATCAACCATGAAAACATTCCTCATCACATTATATAATCATAGTTTAGTACACACTGAAATATCAAAGAAACATAAAGTCTTACCCATACTAGTGGACAGAGTTACAGGACAACAACATAAAATGAGAAACATAACAACAAATACATGAAACGCCCAAAAGATACTCCCCACAAAACGACCTTCCCTCTAAAAGCCTATGGATGACACTGGTCCTCAGAGATGTAGCCTACGAACTGTCGAAGCTCCTCAGACGTGGCCCATCGAAGAGGGGTGGGCATGCGAATCGGTGGAGTGACGTGGCCACCTCTGCAAGGGCGCTTCTTGGCTTACGCCTCATAGGCCTCGCTCGAGCTAATCCTCACCTCTCTCACGGCCAAAGGCACCGAAGGGAGAATCCTCCAATATGGATCGGCTGAGTCCTCTGAGAGGTCCTCCCACAATGACGTATGAGGGGTACATACTCTGGTAGTCGCGTACAGCGAGGATGACGACGGCTGCGTTCTTCCCCATCTCAGGTCGCGTCCTCTTAAAAATCATGTCATCACCAAAGGGAGAAGTTGAGTGAATCTGAAGTTGGAGACGGAAAGGCAAACGGCGTCCCATGTATGCAAAAATGCGTATAGTGTAACGCCTTTTTTACCGTGTACAAATGACCAAAATGCCCCTAAGGTCATTTTACCCAGAAATGAGGATCGCGTCCGCCATCCTTGAGGGATGTTTTTGTGATAATAGGGGATTGTGTATGTTATGTGTGGTAATAGAGAGAAGAATCTCATTTTTGAGTTCGACGCGAGATTACCAAAATGCCCCTGTGGCTTTAACTCGTTTACGTGCCGTTAAACCCGACTTCACCAAAAGGTTTTAAATGATGTTTTTAAGTAATGTTTTATGTCGGATAAGCCCGCGTGGCCTGGTAGTTTAGTGAAAAAATTACCGTTTTACTCCTAGCTAAGTGCATTCTGGCCGAATGACATGATTAGCGAAACCTAAGCAATATTAGGCTATAATTAAAGATTAGTAAATTCTAATTACTAATCTAGAGTCAAAATAATTAATCAAGGTTGATTAGAACCTAAGATTGCTTAGAGAAGCTCAAAATCCTATTCTTGAATTTAAGACATTATGTCACATTTTCATAAATAGTATTTCTCTCTCCAATTCCTTAAATCATGGAATTGTGTCTATGATTTGATTTGACTAAAGTATGGTTTTGATTCTCTAATTTAGTATGACCACTCCTTAATCAAGTCTTGAACCACCTTAATTAGCCATTTTATCACCTAAACACTTGCTTACAAATGCCTAATCAAAAGCCTAATCAAAGACATACCTAAACACATCATTAAACCACAATTAAATGAGAGATTTTCCCTCCCCCTTGGCTGCATAATCTGACCAAAAATTCCCTCCCCATTCCTCACATATTGATTTATTTTTACACACAAAAATGCACATGCCTTGCCCATGCTTTGCCCATGCCTTGCCCATACTTTCCACCATACCTCACCATGCCTCCATGAAGCAAATTCTCTCACCTCATGGAACATGAGGCCAAGCCTTCCTCCCAAATCAGCCACAAGGTCTCATTCCCTCTATAAATACCATGCTTAGATGAGCTTGGTTGCATTTTGTTCATTTGCCAAGATTAGCTTCAAAGAGTAATCTTGAGTTCTTTCTTTTCTCTCAAGAGTTTCTTTCCTTTTCTTCACCTCTTCAAGCTCACAAGGAAAACACCTCATCTTCTTTGCCTCCTTGCCTTGGCCGAAAATCATCAAGCATCAAGGAAGAAGTTGTTCTTCTCAACTTGCTTCAAGAACCAAGCTTTACTCTTCACCACTAGGTAGGGAGTTTTCTTTCAAATTCTTTCTTTTCCTTACATGTTCGCCTTCAAGGCCATTGATGATGTTTCATGATAGCTTGATGATGAGAGTTCTAGATGATGACTTTGAGTTCATCACAATGAAACCTCTAAAGCTTGAAAACTTGGTCTTGGACCATAAATGATTTCAGTTTCCTTTCCTTTCCTTGTTCAAAGTTTTCAGTCTTGTTTCCTTTTTCCCTTAATGGTTTCGGTTTCCATTTCCTTTTGTTATAAAAAGTTTGATATAAATGTTAAGTAGATCACTAAAAGTTGTTTGAAGAACTTAATCACATATTTTCAAAAGCTCTAAGCTTACCCTTGCCAACCTTAAAGTTGGTCGTTAGAATCCACACTAGATTGAAGCCTATGAGCAATAAAATAAAGAATATGAAGTAGTTTCCTTTATGTTTGTTTTTATGAGTGTTGGGATTTATTTCTTAGTTATGTTACAATGTTGGTTTTAATTGTGGAAATATGATAATGATTTCAAAGAGTTTTTAGAAAGGTGTAATAAAGTGTTTTTGGAAAGGAAGGATACTTGAAAATGTGTTAGAAAGTTTAGTTTTTAAAAAGGATTCTAGTAATCGATTACTGGGATATGTAATTGATTACCAGGAAGCAATTTATGAGATTTTGGGTTCTAGTAATCGATTACCAAGAGGTGTAATCGATTACCAGGGTGTCTCCTTACCCAGAACTAGTTCAAGACTCATGTAATCGATTACCAATTCATGTAATCGATTACCATGATGTTCTTCTTTTCCAGAAATAGTTTTGTCTTGGTAATTATACCAGAACCTGGAATCGATACCAGGACCTAAATGTGCCAGAAATGAGTGTTTTGATTTTAATGGGATAAACCTATGATATGGATGCTTATGTGATGTTGCCTTTTCACATGATTACTTAATGGGAATGTACATGATATGATGAAATGAAATTATGATGAGAATGCCTATGTGTATTGAAGTACTTGATTACTTGAAATGTATATGACGTGATGAATGTTACTTGAAATGTTATAACGTTTCATATGAGAAAAGTATATGATATGTTTTAAAATGATTCCATGCTCATGTTGCATAAATGGTATGTTAATGTAAAAGTGATATGCCAAACGCATTTCTCCTGCCTAGGAGAAAGTAAACCGTGGGGTATGGACGTTGAGCCATACCGAGCGGACAAAGTCATTGGCTTAACCAGTTGATGCGTTTCGAAGAAAGAAAAGAGATATGTTAATGAGGAAATGATCCCATTATGACTTCCGAGTTAAGGGTTGTACGGGGTGATCCAGAAAAGAGATATGTTAATGAGGAAATGATCCCATTATGACTTCTGGAACACCCGAAATCATTTAAAAATCAATTTGAGCTTTGTTATTCATAATTTTAGAAATCTAGGACAATGATGATGAGGGTGGCCCAATGGACCTCTCAAAAAAAAAAATTTCGGCGATGAATAGTAACCTTGTGCGCCCCACTGCTCGCGGACAGCTGAAACCCTAGATTCAGGTCAGGTGCTGAAATTAGGGAAACATGGGAATGAGGTGAGGAATATCTGAGAATGATAATTTTATACTTAAAATTAATTTTCGGGTAATATCGGTTTAATGGTACCTGTTTATTCGCGAGATTTCTGTGTAAGTTCTTACACCAAATGAAACTTGCATAGCAAGTTGCCACCTAAGGAGGACAAGTGTGTGGCTTGAGATGTGCCACACAATTACACCTTTATGACTAACCAATAGGAATTGCACAAAATTACACTAATTATCTTCAAAGAAAACATTTTGGACTTGAAAATTCTATGTATTTTGCCCTAAACTCAAAATATCAACATCTTATGATTCCCTTCATCACAATTTCGGCCAGACCTCTCTAAGCACCCTTCCTCCATTGTTCTTCCTCTCAAACTCCATTAACAAGCTTCAAGCTTGCAAAACCCTAGCTCAAAGTCACTAAAACCACAAACTCTCTTCACTAAACTTATTCTATTCATCATAACCTACAAATCTAACCGATTATAATTTGAATCCATCACTTTTTCCAACTTTGAGGGCACACAATCAGAGGTTAAAGGAAGGGTTTGATGTTGGTGGGGAAGCTTTGAAGTGAAGCAAAAGCATTCTAGAGCATCCTTTGGAGCATAGAGCTCAAGAGCTCTCAAAGTAGGGTTTCCTGCTGCCTTCCTTGTGAAATTTTTCAATTCTGTTTTGGCTTGCCCTAATTCCAAAAATTTTGATGATATTGATGGTTAACATATTGATATTGATGTATGAATTTTTGTGTTGTGTTTGGATGGTTTTAAAATGGGTTTTCTCTCAAGTGAAATTGGAACTAGGTTGCTGGACTGATTTCTATTCTGTAATCAGAATTTTTCACGAATTTTCTGGAAATTTTGTGGGTGGTTTCATGAACCATGAAAATTATATGTTGTAGTTAACCTCTTAGACTAAACACATGAATTTTCTTAGGGGTTAATTCTAAGGTTGGATGCCTCAAAAAATTAGAAACCGAATTGTAACTGCTGCTGTCTGAATTGTTGAGACTGAAGTGACAAACTTGCCCAATTTTTAATCATAGCAATTGATTGAGATAGCTCCTGAAATTTTTACACAAGACTAATAACATGTTGAAATATCTCTATGAATTTTGTTGTACTATGATTCCATCAATTTCTAGGGTTAAAAATTAAGGGAACCCGGATCTGGTCTGTGAATTGGTGGCCCCTGACCACTAGATTTGTATATTTTACTGAAGTAGCTATAGAGCTTTGTTTGTCCTGAAATTTTTACAGGTTCTCCTAGACACATTAAAGTGTCATACAGAATTTTCGTGGCTCTTGGGATAGTCGTTTGACATGGCAATTAAATGTTGTACCCAAAACAGTAATTCTGCCAAGGTGCTGGAATGTGAGAATGGCTGGAAATTTATGATAGTTTGATATCTATTCCAAGTCTATGATATATGAATGCATGATAGTGACTTTAAAGTTTGGTTTATCAGAAATGAATGAGAGTCACTTGTGATTGACGGTATATATATGTTTGAGACATTATGAATGTACCAAGTTTGGTTTATGATGTATGTACCAAGTGAAGAATAGGTCCCCTTTAGTGTGTAAAGGGCATCTGGAAAGGTCCCCTTTAGTGTGTAAAGGGCACGGAGAGGTCCCTGAATGTGTGAAGGGCACGGGAAAAGTCCCCTGAATGTGTAAAGGGCACGGAGAGGTCTCCTTTAGTCTAAAAGGGCACGAAAGGTCCCTTTCGATGTACCGAGGGCACGCAAAGTTGAAAATGAATTATTATGATATTGAGTAGTATGACATACTATGCTGAGTAATTGAGTATTAAAATAAACCCATTTCGAAGAATGACTTTTGAACTTAAAAATGAACTTTTGATATATGTTGCATGCTCACAATTTTACTAATAAACCGAAGTGGCTGGGATGATAACGATGACGTTATGAATTGTGTATTTGGGGAAACTACCCTACTGAGAATTTTATAATATTCTCACCCTATGTGTTTGTTTCCGTGTCGCCTCCAGGTTAAGCCAGGGGATGGGATGCTGCTATGCAAAGGAGTGTAGGATTGCTGAGATAGCAGTTCCGTTTTATTTGTTGTACTTAGTGAAATGAGTATGTATGTAAATGTATTAGGAGACAGACATGTACTAAAGCTCATAGAGGAGCTTCCTTATGTATTTTTAGCTGTATGTTTAATAAACTTGATGTTTACTTGTAAGATGTTTTAATAGAATTACGCTTAGTTATCTCGTACGTAAATTCAGCCTGTATAGATAATTAAGAGAGGTCCGTTAATTAACAAGTAACATCTCTCGAGTATGATATCATAGCTTAAGAATGAAGTTGTACTTGAGAGGATGTTACAACTTCCCGAGTTAAGGGTTGTCGGGTGATCCAAGAAAGAGATATGATTCCCCCTCTATTTTTCCCGTATAAATCTAGTGACGGCTAGTTAGGATGAGCTCATTCCTAGGCGATAGGTGATTAGGAGATTGGTGCCTATGATAAAATCACCTGGGCGGCATGTTGGATGGATTTTGGTGGCTATGACGAGGTTGGAAAATGGAAAAATGGAAAATGATAAGAAATGAAAAAGTGAAAAAGTCATGAAAGGAACTCACAAGTTCAATTATGATAAAGTAAAAGATGCACATGCATATGTTCGTTGAAGTTTCATTGATGCTTTGATTAAGTAAAATGTGTTATCTTCGTGTACTGTCGTATTGTCGTGCATACATACAATATCTTGCATTCATAATATGAAGACACATGCTAAAAGAAACCCACTTCGGATAATAAGCTTTGAGAAATTAAAATTGAACCTATGCATGAACACCCCTTTTTATAATGAAACCGAAGTGGCTGGGCAACGACAATGACACTTGTGTTAGAGTCGGAGGCCTCTGAGAATATATAGATTTCTCATCCCTTTTCCTTTCTTCCTTGTCGTCAGAGGCGAGTGATGCGGATGTTCGTGATCCTTTGTGAGGCGCAAGTTTAGGAACCACGCTCCCGTAGAGGTAAGCGGAAGCGCGAAGATTAGTCTAGAAAAGTTATAGTAATGTCTAGCGTTGGGTTCGTGTACGTTCATCTTTTGTTATGTTTAGTATCTTGAGATGTCCTCATGTTCGAAGGGCATCGTCGTTGTGATGTGGCTATGATATGTTAATATAAATTATGTTGTGACTATTCCATGACTTGTTTCTATATGCTATGATAATGTGTATATGTTGCCTATATCATGTGTGTATTAATCGTTATGTATGCGCACGCACGGATCGCATTTTAAAATCTTAAATTCAAAAAGAAAAAAATTTAGTCATATTTTATTACCCGTATTTTAAATAAAGATAAGTCAAGTTCTGAAACGAAGACGTACCGCTAATAATTAGCCGAATGCGACTGAAGCGCATTAGGTGAAAGTTAGGGTGTTACATATAGCACATCGACCCTTGAAGTGGTATGACTGGTGGTTCGCATCGAAGTGCAGTTCCAACGGCGCGTCAACGAATATCACAAATGATGCCATCGTGTTTGAAGACGTAACGGAAAGGAAAGAGAGAGAGGGTGAGAATCTTGCTAAAGAATCTTAGTAGGGGAATCCTCTATCCTAGTGTCATCATTTACGTCCCAGGAACCTTGGGTTTATTATGAAAAGGTTAAGCATGCATAGGTTCATTATGAAGTTTTCACAAGATATTTATCCAAGGTCCATGTCTTTTATGATGAGTCTTAATGCATGTATGCAGCATAATAGTTCATGAATGCATGGCAGGACTTTAAGCAAACCATACAATAATCAATCAACATATAAGTGGCATGAAACTTCTCTTTGAACATCATTCCTTCATCTTAATCTTGTGACACCAAACATAATAGTAACCGCACCCCTTAAACTAGGCTATGAGCTCATACCTCAACTAGTCGTCACTAGTTCTTACTTATCCTCTTGATAAGCGAATCATAAACGTAATCATAATCATCATAATCCCGACTCCCAGAGTACGGGTAGGGGCCTAAGGATCACCCATCATGGGACTTTTTCCTTCTTCGAAACGCATCGACTGGTTAAGACCAGTGACTTTGTCCGCTTTGGCAGGCTAATGTCTATGCCCTCACGGTTTTACCTTCTCCTCAGCAGGAGAAGTACGTCTCGGTGTGTCACCTTAACATCATATTTCTCAAAAACTTTCTTAAGTCTCTCAAATTTGATGGAAATTTGGCGGCATAATAGCTACTCTCCGAATTTCCTCAAATTTGAGTCATGCCACATAATTTCAATCACATGCATCATTTTCATGGAATTTCCTCAAATCAATAACTTTTTAGTTCACATGAGCATATTCTTCAATCTTATTCATATTTTCGAAAGCCTTATGCATCTCAAATTTATGGCGCAACACTTCATCATTTCAACATATCAATCATGCACATAAGGTCTCATACTTGAAATGCAATCATGTTCACATCATTGAGGATATACTCTCTTGGTCTCATACTCACATCACACCTTCTATCTCATGGTGTCTTATGCTTTGACCCTTATTCTTCATCCTTGTTCTAGAAATCTTTTCACCCATTGCAAATCTTTATCATATCCTAGGGAATCGTTCCTTAAAATTCTTTCTAACATTATGCTCCCTAATTCATCCAACAACATCATATAGATTACTCATCAGGATCATTTATTCAACTACGGGGATTCTAGAGTTTATGCCTTAAACTCTTTTTAAGTTGTCTTTACCTAAGATTCTATGTTCACCTCCTAGGCATAATCACTAGTTAAACCATCTTTCTAAAGCTCAATTATGCTGGAATAGAAGTTATTATTCTTGTGTCTAAGCACTTTAAGATTCTAGTTATAATTTCTTCCTATTTGTTTTAGTCTTTCCAATCCTCCAAAAACATTCCTTACTTCACTCAAACATAACATTACGCATCCTAACTCCTCAAACAGAATTCATATAGTGGCCACAAAAGGATGAGACAGAAACCAAAAATGTTCATCCATACATATGCACATAAATTCATATTACAAATGCACACAAGTTGCTAGTTTTTCTCTTGGGTAATTTCAGGAACAAAAGGTGTTCTGGTAATCGATTACATGTGCCTGGTAATTGATTACCAGGAACTAAAATTATTCTGTGTTTCAAAACAATTTGGTAATCGATTACATATCATGGTAATCGATTACTTAGGGTTAAATCGTTTTGGAAAAATAAGAACATTGGAGTAATCGATTACACCAATAGGTAATCGATTACAAGGTTTTAAGGACTGGTTTGGGCATGAGAACAGCCTTGGTAATCGATTACATGTGCCTGGTAATCGATTACCAAAACCAAAAACCCTTCGATAAACTACTCTGGTAATCGATTACATAAGCTGGTAATCAATTACCAGAACCTCTAGAATTTGAGAAACATGGTTCTTGACACTTTTCAAACCATTTAAACACCTTAAAACCTCACGAAACATCTTTCCAATATTTTCTTAAAATCATCCTCACATTTTATGAAATCAAAACCATCATTGTGCCACACTAAAAAATATCCACTTGAAGATACTTAGGGCAAGTCTTTGAGCTCTAGAGTCTTTAGGTGATAACATAATCTTAAACATGCTATGCACTTTATTTTTACTCTTTATTACAAAGTAAAGTGAGAGCACAAAATAAATATGAAATGCAACCTCATTATTATCTTTAAGGATTAAGTGATGACTTGAAATATAAACATAAAATGCAAGCTTAGGAATTTAAATATGATAATGCAAGTTCATTTATTTATTCTTATGAACTTAGTGATGGCATCAAAATAAACATGAGATGCAAGACATAAACTTAAACATGAATGCAACTTATTTTATCTTAACTAGAGCTCCTTCAAGACTTTAAAGGAACAAATATAGCCTTAACCCAACATGTATCTTAACAATGGAAGCTGAGCTTTAGAGTTCTTAACACCAAGTCCTCAAAGAAGACTTTGGCTTTGAACTTCATCATCAAGCTCAAGAAAATGGATTAAACCAAAAACATCAACACTTTAACAAAACAAACATAAATAGAACTACTCATATTCTTCATTTTATTGCTCATTGGCTTCAATCTAGAGTAAAACTCTTAGAATGGCCGACCAACTTTAAGGTTGGCAAGGGTAAGCTTAGAGCTCTTTGAAAGCATGTGATTAATTTTCTTTATCAAAACCTTGTGATCTACTTAACAACTTTAACAAACTTTGTTCAAATAAAGGAAAAGGAAACCGAAATCTTTGAAGGAAAAGAGAAGAAAACTTGAAAATAAAACCAAGGATAAGAAGGAAACTCAAGCATGTATGGTCCAAGACCAAGTTGTTTCAAGCTTTAGAGGTTTCTCACATGACAACAACAAGTCATTATCTTGAAACCTTATCATCAAGCTCATGCTCTCTCTATGAAAAGGCCTCTTGGCCAAAAAAGAAAGAGGAAGGGAAAAAGAGTTTGAGACCAAGAGAAAAATTAGAACTTTCTTAAGAACACAAGCAAAAACTTTAGAACAACCCTACCTAAAGAAGTCTTGAAGAAAGATGTAAGGAGGCTTTGTTTTCTTGATGAAAGGAGAAGGAAATCCTCTTGAAGTCTTGAGGAAGAACTTGGCCAAAGTGAGGGAGTTTGAGAGGAAATGAGAGGATTTTGCAAGAAGTATAAACTTACCAAGTGAACCAAAGTGTGACAAGGTTCATCAAGGCTTGGTATTTATAGAAATTTTCAACAATGAGGCTTCCAAAGAGGGGGAAAGGCCACATTTGAGGAGGAAGGAGAGAAGAAATATCTCTTACAAAGGTATGGTTGTAGGCATGGTTGAAGGCATGGTGACGTATGGGCAAAGCATGGCTTGGAGTATGGCTCTTGAGTGTAATTGAAACAACACATGATAGGCTATGGAGGGGAAGTGGTCGGCCACCTTAAGGCCATGAGGGAGAGAAAATTAGTTCATCTAATTATGGGTTAATGGTGTGTTTAGGTGTTTCTTTGATTAAGGTTTTGGTTAGGGGTTTGTAAGAAGGTGTTTAGGTAAGGTATTTAGCTAATTAAGGATGTCAAGACTTGATTAGGAGGGTAATCTTACTAGATTAGTAATTTAAAATATTCTTTTGGTCAAATGAGGTATGACACAATTCCTTAATTTAAGGAATTGGAGAGAGAAATACTATTCAAGATTCCATGACTAGGAATCTTGAATTAAAGAATGCAATTAGAGTTTATCTAAGCAATCTTAGGTTCTAATTAACCTTAATAAATTATTTTGACTCTAGATTAATTATCGAAATAAATTAATCTTCGATTAGAGCCTAATATTGCTTAGGTTTGCTTAATTACGTCATTAGGCCCACTGTACACGTTCTAGGGGCAAAATGGTAATTTTGCACTAAAACTGACCTTCCTGCCTGGCTAAACATCAAATGTCACTCAAAACATCATTCTAAACTTCCTAGAAAATTCGGGCTCAACGGCACCTTTTACCCGTGTAGAACAAAGTAGGAGTATTTTGATCATTTTGAGCCGAAAGTTTAGAAAACGAGATTTTCACCTCCTATATAAAATAACAGTTATAATCCCCTTTAAACATTGAGTTGACCCATTTGAGGGTTGCCGGGCAACTTCCTTTAATTCTGGTAAAAATGACCTCAGTGGCATTTTGATCATTGGTACTCTAACAACAGAAATTGGGCGTTACAATAATAGTTATCAGGTGAGCATCTAGATGGCACCATTTGAGGCCTAGTATGGGAAACGATGTAGATCGCCCATTAGTTGGTTTGAGCTTGGAAAGCTAAGGCCTTAGGCCCAGAATTTGGTTCAAAAGACTCTAGAGAAGGTCCAGCTGATCAGAGAACGTTGTTGGTAGCACAATCCAGGCAAAAATCCTATGACAATTGGCACGAGACTTGGAGTTCGTGGTGGGTGACCACGTGTTCCTTGGTATCGCCCATGAAAATGGTAGTGAGGTTTGGTAAGCGAGGAAAGTTGAATCCACCCTATATTGGCCTATTCAAGATTCTAGAGAGAGTTAGAGTAGTGACCTAAAGGTTAGCACTGCTTAGAAAATACATGTTTGACCAGTCTCACGTGTTCACACCACAAACATTCAAGTCCACGAGAGTTTTTCATATGAGGAAGTACCGGTAGCTGTCATGGATAAGCAGATTAAGAAGCTTTGCTCCAAGGAAATGGCCTTAATGAAAGTCATCTAGAGGAACCACTATGGTGAGGAAGTGACTTAGGAAGCCGAAGAAGCCATGAGGACTAAGTATCTGCATATTTTCCCTTTGCAAGGTATGTTGTTTTAGATTTAGGGACCAAATCTCCTTTAACAGGGAATATGTAATACCTTAGACCCACATGTCCCTAGACAAGTATAGTACAACCTTAGGGTAACCTACGACCCACCTATGTTGCCGAGAAGGCCTAGATGCATGAAAGACCCTTTAAGTGCATAACAAGTATTTTTGACACTATTATAGTGGTTAGGTGCATGGGCTAGGGATTTGGAATCTTTGTCAACTTCAGGGGTCATGTGTTTTCCAATGGGGATAGTTGATAGAGAAATTTTAAGGCATCTATTATGGTTGCATACTTGGCCTAATTGGTTTCTACATGTGTTTAATTTTGATGATTTAATTGAGTTTTTCATAATTGGGCTTCATTGGATTTAATTGTCAAAACTTGGTTAATTTCAGATTTTACACTCACTATGACATTTCCATCTTGCACAGATCGGTTTGGGCTCTACAAATATCTGATTTGGGTGATTTTGGTGTCTTCTGAAGCTAAGACCGAGATTTACAATTTTGGGTTTCACAAGCTTCATCAAATTCGGCCCGATTCATGGCCTAATTGGGCTGCAAAGTTGCGGAGCTCGTGCTAACGCGGGTCCAAGACCTTTCCTCACATAATTGGGCATATCTCACTCATTTCTGGTCCAAATGAGTCATATAATATGTCTATGGAAAGCTTATCCAGAGAGGATTATCTTATCTAGATCAGATTTCAGAAATCTGGAATTATTTTGATAGATAACATCTGGATAAGATGTAATCCGAGGGCACACTTTTGATTGGAGGGAAATCTTTCTTTTAATTTTCAAGCTTTATCTTATCTTTTCATTTTCTATTTAAGCCTAAGTTGTTCATTCAAAAAACACACATCAGAATCTCTCATCTCTCTCTACTTGTCTTCTTATTTTTCTTTTGTATCTTTTGTATCTAAGGTGTTCATACAGAAAGCTTTCAATGGAGATATCTATGGAAGGCTAAACTCTTTTCAATCCTTGACATCATAGATAATTGGTTTGAATTCAGTTCCTGTTGTATAAATCTCATCTTTGTATGCATGCTTTTCAGTTCTAAACTTTAGTTTTGATTATGGATTCAGTAATTGAACATGATTATGTTTGAATTATATCTGATTAGATATAGAATGAATTTGTTATTGGAATTAAAGTAAGGCTAAATAACTGATTGGTTATTGGTTTAATCTAGATTGCAAGTAATTTGACATTCATTTGGATTACGATAGTGATTTAAGAATTGTTGAGTGAAAACTATGTGATTATATAGTTGATTTGGATTGACAGAGTAGCATCCATATGATAACTCTTTTGAACTGTGATGAATTCTGCCAATGATTGTGATATTGGGATTGATTCTTTAATCAATTACATCTTATTTTGTTTCTGTTATTTACTATAACTTTTGCATTCTGGAAATCACAAATTCCCCCCTTTGTTGTTATTTAGCAATTTCAGTTTGATAACATAACCTGTGTGTCCTAAGGAAGAATGACCTAAGTTACCTTATACTACAAATAAGGGGGCTTAGACTATTTTGATGGTAGACGCCAGAGCTATCAATAGTGCAGGTCTCTTGACCACCATAGTAGTCATAAACCGCAGAACAGGACAAAATAACATCATTTCATTTAATGAGATCCCTATGCCTATAAATACCCTTATACATGCATTTTCACCCCCAAATCCGAAATCCTAACATTCAAACTCTCTTTTCCACCCTCCACTCTCAATCCTACTTAATCCTACCTCTTGCAATCTTCAAGGTAAGAGATTGCTGTTAGTTTATTTTATCTTTCTTCCTTTTCCTCTATGATCTTGAGTTGGGTGTTATAGTTTCTCATTGCCTTCAAGTTTAGGTACTCCTCCAATGTTCTTAGAATTGATTAAAGTTATGCTAGAGTTATCCTAGATCATTCATTGATCTTGTTGCTTACATAGCAGATATTGGTGCCATCCCTACTCTCAAGAGCTCTCTAGGGTAGTGTTTGCTTAGCGATATAGGAACAGAAAACGGAGACACTAACCTGTTGGTGGTGGAGACAAGAAAAACACAAAATTTCTGGACCTCCAAAAAGTGGAGACGTGGGGACAGGATAGAGATAGAAATTTAATATTTTCTCTTCTAATAATACCCCTATACATGTTTATTATTTATGTCTCAATCTCTACTATCTCTATTATCCCTATATTTTTCTCCTTGTCTCCTACCAAATGCTATCTAGGTGTTGGCACTCCATATTCCACCCTTTTAAGTGAGTGGGTGTGACCCTATGGCCTTATTTTGGTCACTAGAATATATTTTTAAAATTTATGAGTATTTAGAAAATTAAAACTTGAGCTTTGACATGATATGAAATTTAGATGTATTTTGCAAAGATTTGAAAATACGTTTTAAAAATACTCATGAAATTTATTAATTTTCAAAGAATACATGGGACTATTCTTGAATTCAAATAGTTTAGATATGATTTGTTCATAATCCTAAATTTGATTTATGATGAGAAAAGTCAGGAAGACTTAACGAAAAATGTGGAAACATGTTTATACATGAAGATTATGTATTGTTGAACCTAGAGTCATAGAATCCCTTTTTGGACCATATTATGATTTTAGAATGAGGAGTTACTAGAGAAAACAGAGTTTGAGTTAACGATAGTTGATTCGTTAACCTTCAACTGTCAAAATTGCCCATGAGGGACAATTATATATGTTTAGATTAGTCCACAAGGGATGCGATTCACAAAGGACCATTAAATCTTAGTTAGATACTCTTGTTCGTAAGAGACTGAGCACTAATTGACATGTATTTAGTATTTTGATGCTCTAATTGATTCCTTAAGAAGATAATTATAATTCATCGTACCTTATATTAAACTGGCATTACTATAGCTATTATGTTTTATAAGAAGAAAATATTTGACCCCTGAATTATTATTTATATACTTTCTTCTTGTCCCATGTATGGTTGTGGGTGAGGATCCACTTGAGTTTTAAGATAAAACTCACCTTCCTATCCTTTCCCCTTAGATATAGCTCCATTTCAGATCCTATAGCCTCTTCCTCAATAGCTATAGTACTTTAGTTTGAGCTCCATTTAGTAGTGGAGTATTTAGCTTTTTGTAGAATGCTCTATGCTGTGCGGGGAAGGTCTCAAACCATGGACGATTTTCCTTTTTGAATTACCATGATTTACACACATTATGTATTTAAAGATTTACAGTTTCATGGTTCTTTGTATAGAGTAACTCAGCTTATTTTGTATTACATTTATAGTTTCATAATTGAGTTACGGAAT
The DNA here is from genome assembly GCA_030441495.1 of Dalbergia oliveri. Classification (NCBI taxonomy): domain Eukaryota; kingdom Viridiplantae; phylum Streptophyta; class Magnoliopsida; order Fabales; family Fabaceae; genus Dalbergia; species Dalbergia oliveri. Next base: position 3,173,647 of record JAMLFY010000017.1, read on the forward strand.
GGATTATTTGTGTTGATGATTATTTCAAAAATGCAAGTTAAATTATATTTAGAAATGGACTTTTCGTTTAAATTATGCATATACTATGACTCACGACCATGAGGCTTACGTGGGATGCGATTCCTCATGTGTCGGTTATGTTCCCAAATTGGATCATGATGAAGTGGTATCACAGCCATAGGTTTCCTTACATGTCAGTGGTGTAAGTGTCCACAAGTAGCATGATGTTTATGTAAATGGAAGTGCACCCATTTGCATTAATGAAGCATTACTTGAGGCATTTAAGAAATGATCAGTTATGTTCAGGTTTCAAAGGGAGAGTTTCTTCTTTTCTTTCATAATCAATATCTCATCCCATACATTTATATTCCCTAGGATTCAGCATGCCTCCTCTAAGTCATTCTTCTTAATGTTGCCGTTGTTGTAGGAGCTCTTCCACCACTAGTGCATAAGTCATCCATTGTTCTTCCGAGAGGGCGGAGTTTGTTAGCTTCCAGCTTGGAAGCCAAGTGAGCATATGGCGTAAGGAGTTCCCCTAAGGGCATGGTGACTAATAGCCACCTTTTTTAGAGGAGTTTAGGGTAACCTTCCTAAGGAGATTCCTATCGAAAAGTCGATGAGCCTAGATGATGAAGGAGTTCTTGAGGCTCAAGATGACTCCTGCCATATACGTAGCTGAGTATGATGAGAGATTCACTTATCTAGCTCAGGCGACATCAGGCCCTTTAGTTTGAGATGGAGAGGATGAGGTGGTTCATTCAAGGATTGCCTAAGGACATGTTCCCTAGCTTGTAGCCTCATGTAGGGACCATGGCTTACACTTAGGTGGTAGATATTGCTATTGGGCTAGAAGGTAGTTTAGTTGAGAGGAGAGCAATAACTAAGGCTAGGAAGAGGGCTAAGACTCCTGCTCATTTTGGGAAGCGAATTCTAGCAAAGGACATGGCCAGGAGGGCCAGGAGCAAACTCAGCCAGGCAAAGCCGTTTTCCTAAAGCCCACTCCGACTTGGCCTCCGCCTCAGAAGAGAGAGGAAGGTAGTTAGCCTAGTTGGCATGTTTTGGTTATTCCTATTGGACTCGACATATGGGAAGAGGCACCTAGGCCAATGCATGAGAAGATCTTTAGCATGCTTTAGCTGTGGCGAGTAGGGCCATATGAGGAGAGATTGCCCGATGCTAAGGAAAGCTTCCAGCGGGGTTGACGAACCCCACCATACCAAAACCATCCTATTAGTCGTGACCCTTGAGGGCTCCGCGCTTCAACATGCAAGGGAGTTGGGGGTAGAGGCCTTAGAGATAGAGGTCAAGATGGTAGAGGATCAGATGGCCGAGGTGAGGGTGGCGGGGCAAAGCCCCATTTGTTTGCATTGACACGTCAGGATGCATTGGCGTCTAGCACTGTGGTGGTAGGTATAACTAGAGTTTGCTCTTATGAGGCATTTGCTTTTATAGACCCTTGTCCACACATTTCCATGTGTTCCTGTTCTTTGCTATTCAATTTAGGAGATCCCCTACCACTTTAGAGGAGTCTTTCTTTGTTGGGGTACCTTGAAGAGGCCCTTTATGTCCAATCATTTATAGAGAATGCGAAGTTAATGGAGACACTTGCAAACCTTCATGTACTGGATATGTCCAACTTTGATGTCATCTTTGGCATGGACGACTAGCTTTATCCCATGCAATAGTTAACTTACAATAAGACAATCAACGTTCCTAGAGACGAGTTATAAGAGCTTCAAGGCACCAGTTTTCGGATCTAACTAGCTTGATCTCGGCTAGAGCGCCTTGCGGCTTATGGACAAAGGGAGTTATAAGTTCCTAGCTTCAATAAGAGATGTGGATGTAGAAGTGTAGAGCCTAGATTCAGTTCTACTAGTTTGTGAGTTCCTAGATGTGTTCCCAGAGGATTATGGGAATGCCAGAAAGGGAAGTTGAGTTCAGGATAGATCTTGAGCCAAGAGTGAGGCCAATCTTTATACCCTTATATCAGATGGCTCCGTAGAGTTGAAAGAGTTGAAGGCGCAATTGCAAGAGTTAGTCAACAAAGGGTTCATTTGGCCGAGTACTTCGCCTTGGGGTGCTTCGGTTTTGTTTGTAAAGAAGAATGATGGGTCTCTGAGGATGTGCATAGACTACCGATAATTGAAAATGGTGACAGTTAAGAACCAGGACCCCTTGCCATGCATAGATGACTTGTTTGATCAGCTTCAAGGGCAAGGTGTTTTTCCAAGATCAACCTTCGATTGGGCTACCATCATTGAAAATCAAGGGTGAAGATGTTCCCAAAACGGCCTTTAAGACTCGCTATGAACACTATGAGTTCTTAGTGATGTCCTTTGTGTTGACCAATGCCCTTGTAGCTTTTATGGACCTGATAAATAGGGTGTTCAGGCCATTCTTAGAGCACTTCATGATTGTCTTCTATAATGCCCGATTTTCCCATGTACAAATGACCAAAATACTCTGAGGTCATTTTACCAGGAAAATGAGGATCGCAAGCCTCAGCCATCCTCTAGGGATGTTTTGATAATGAAAGGGGATTACATGTGTTGTGTGCTAATAGAGCAGAAAAATCTCATTTTTGAGTTCGATGCGCAAAATGACTAAAATGCCTCTATGGCTAATTAACACCGAATTAAGTGACGATTTAGCCCGAACTTCACCCAAAGGTTTGAAATGATGTTTTTAAGCAATGTTTAACATCGGGTTGAGCCGAGTAGCCCTGGGAGGTTTTTGCAAAAAATTACCATTTTGCCACCGACTATGTGCATTTTGGGCCTAATGATACGTTTAACGAAACCTAAGCAATATTAGGCTCTAATTAAAGATTAGTAAATTCTAATTACTAATCCAAAGTCAAAATAATTAATTAAGGTTAATTAGAACCTAAGATTGCTTAGAGAAACTCAAAATCCTTTTATTGATTTAAGACTTTATGTCACATTTTCATGAATAGTAAAATCCTATTCCAATTTCCTTAAATTATGGAAATGGTCACATGGTGAGATTCCTCCCTAATAAAGGTGGATTTATATTAATCAAGCAAGACCACTCTTTAATCTTGTCTTGAACCACCTTAATTACCCATTTTCTCACCTAAAACACTATATTACAACCCCTAATCCATAACCTAACCAAATCAACTTCTAAACACACATAAACCAACATTAAAATGAGATTTTCTTTCCCCTAAATGCTCCTAATATGACTGGTCACTCCTCCCCCAAATTCATCCATCACATGTTGAAATTCAATAAAAATATGCTTAAAGAACCATGCTTGCCCATACCTTGAACCATGCTTTGGACTATACCTAGCTATACCCAAAGCCATACCATGTAAAGAGATATTTTTCTCTTCTCTTTCTCTCAAAAGGCCGCCAGCCACTCCCTCCATTTTCACCTCCATGTGTTTCATTTTTTCTATAAATAGACATCAAAGAAAGCTTGTAACACTTGCTCATTTTCACAACTTCAAAGCTTTCTTTCTCAAGCTCAAAGAATTCTTCTTCTTCTTCTTTTTCTTCTTCATTCTTCCAAGAGTCACCATCCTCCACCATTTCCTAAACACAAAACCACCACACAAACACCACAAACATTCCTCTAAACACATAATCTCTCTATTTCCAAGATCAAAAACCCAAGACAAACCTTTCTTTCTTTTCTTTTTTTCTTGGCCAAAACCATCTTGGCACTAAGGAGGATTTATTCTTCTCATCACATTTCCAAGATCAAGATTTTCTCTTTTCAAAAGAAAAACACCTTTGGTAGGGAGTTGTTTTAAGGATTTGCTATTCTTTTCTCTTGTATTACTCTTGGTTTAAGATGTTCTTCCTTTCTCATTACACCATTTTTGGTTCTTTGTTTCCCTTTCTTTCTCTTTTTATTTTCAGCCTTATGGCCTACATCATGAAGAAACCATGGCTTGATGATGAGAGTCTTGGGTGTTGGTTGCAAAACCATAATTTGTTTGACCTCTAAAGTTTGAAGGTTTCACTTTTAAGAGTTTTTAGCAAATGATGATATTATGTGTTAGAATGGACGTCTTGAGCCTCGGACTCAAGAAATGCATCCATATTTATATTTCAAGTCTTTGCATTACATATTTATAATTAAGCTTTGCATTTTCATATCACTTAATTAATTAACTCGAAGCCTACATATTTCAACCTTAAAGTTGAAATGTGATTTAGAGTCAATACTAAAAGAGGTCTAGAGCACTAAAATAAAGAATTTGACTTGCATTCATATTTACATTTCCTTGCTTAGCATATTTACTTTTCAACCCATCACTTAAACTCAAAGATTAAAACAAGAGCTTGCATTTTCATATCACTTAAATAATTAACTTGAAGCCTACTTATTTTAGCCTTAAAGTTGAAATGTGATTTAGAGTGAATACTCTAAGGGGCCTAGAGCACTAAAATAAAGAATTGAACTTGCATTCATGTTTACATTTCTTGTCTAGCATATTTATTTTCTAAGTCATCACCTAAACTTAAAGATTTAAAACTAGAGTTTGCATTCTCATATTTAAATTCAAAGCTTTGCATAGCATACTTATATTTTCTTGCCATCATCCTATAATGCCAAGGTTAAAAATAAAGCTTACATTGCACGTTTAAAATTATGCCCTCACTTGATTAACCTAGTGCTCAAGACTCCCCATTTTAACTCACATGAGATCTTTGACTCATGCATATATATATATATATATATATATATATATATATATATATATATATATATATATATATTAAATGTAAACATCCTTTATTAAGCTCTCTAATTTATGCTATTAATCAAAGGTTGCTTATGGTGTTGCTATAAGGGTACGAATTAAAGTACTTATCCTATAAGATGTTGTGATTTTCATATGCTTGAGGAATTATGTGAAATTGAGGACTTACATGTTTAGTTATTTGAATTGGAATGAATATGGCATGTTATGATTTCACTTGAAATATCTTAAATTTGCATAGAACATGTGAAAAAGTATATGACATGGTTATGGCTTTGCATCTTAACATAATAGGGTGACATAAAAATATGTGAAAATGATCCTCTAGACTCCAAATTAAAGGTTAAGAGAAGTGATCCAATAAGGAAGTGATCCTTTGGACTCCCAAATTAAAGGCTATGAAAGGTCATCCTATTGCCCCTATCCCGTACTCCAAGAGTCGGGTGTTAACTTATCATAGGATAAGATTATGCTAGTGACGACTAGTGAGGTATGAGCTCATAACCTAGAACTCTCAAAAGGCAAGAGAAATAGGGTGGCCCCAAATGAGAGAAAGAAATAATCTAAGTCACCTAAAAGATAAGTGGAAGAAAGTCATGTTATGATTGTTATGATCCTTGAATATCTTTTATGATTAAAATTAGTATCTTCTACCTTGCATTGCCATGCATTTCATGATAAGGTATATTACATTCCTGACATCTAAGATGCATACTAAAATTAAATGGGCCTCGGTAAATGGTACCTTAGAACTTTAAAATTGAACCTTATAAATGTTCACCTTTCTATAAAGAAACCCAAGGTTCCTGAGGACATAGATGATGACATCGAGATAGGAGTATACCCTACTGAGATTTTTTAATTAGCTTCCCACTCCTTCTATCTCTTCTTTCCGTCATGTCTTCAGAGATCAATGGCAGCCTTCGTGATCTACGTTGATGAGCCAACCTGGAGCTCCATTTTGATGCCACGCACTAGTCATAGCACTTCGTTGGACGTTGTTCAATGCGCCTGTTTGTGTTCCTCGATCGCAGTTGCCCAGCCGTTACCAGTTTCCATTTCACTCCAACTTTGCCCTTCTCCGACGGCCTACTTTTTGAGCGTGCCCGCCTCCAAGGAGAGCGCAACCATCATGCCCCTGATGCGGCCTCTGTCCACGCTACCAGAAGTACGTCCCCTCCCTGAGTTCGGAGTTCGACCCTTTGAGACGACATTCCATCCATGGGTTCTTCCCCTACCGTTCTTATGGCGTTAGGTAGCGAGGACACTGGACGCAGCCACGTTGAGGAGGGGGCTGAGGATGGTGCCCCGCTATGGGGCACATGCCCGACCCTTGACCTGTTGGCCACCACCGCGAATTGGCTTGATGGGTTGGGTATGTACCTCCTCCTGATAGGCAAGAATAGGAGCCAATAGCTAACTTCAGTGCGCGCACGGTCGCATATGTTAGGATAGCCTTCTTTTGCTTTAGAGGTTATCTATTTGTAGATGCACTGATGTAGTAGGGAGTTAACTCTGATGTATTGCTTTTACGTTTACTTTCTTTTCTGCATGGATGACTATACTAACACTACTATTTCTTGTTTGGTGTATGGATTAACTATTTATATATATATCGCTGTGATATTGTTTGTATTCATGATTTCATGTTCCAGTTCTCTTCCGTATAAGTATGGCTCACGTTTTTTTTAAAAAAGAAAAATTTTACCCATATTTTCCTAAGTATTTTCAAAAACCAAAATTAAAAGCTGAGGCAAAAAAGTAATAAATAATAATTAACTTGAATACATCCTAGGTGTATTGAGTTAAATATTAGGGTGTTACATCTTCATTAATGACATCCTGATATACTCTAGAAGTGAAGATGAACACGAGCATCACCTTAGGATTATCTTGTAGACCTAACATTGTGCTTGTTTGAAAGGAAATAGAGAGGAAGGATTGGCAAAGGAAGGAAAATGGGGGAAGAAATTGATCTTTCGTCATTTGGTGCAAAGGAAATTGGGAGAGGAAAGATTGAACAATGTCAAAAGTATGTGGGACCCACCCAAATTTTTTCCTCCCCTATGTGGGTGGAAAAGTATGGAAAGATTAAGTCATATTTACATATTCCAAAAATATCTAGGCTTATTATTTGAATCCTTACTCCCATTTTCTTCAAATATTGGTGACTTTAATAAATTTGAATAATTTATTTTTATTAATATTTTCTTATTTATTAGCTTGATATTATTCCAAACTTGTTATATTGAAAAATAGCTACATTTTTCTCCTTGATATTAATTAAAAAAATTATTAAATATAAAATAAAGATATTGACTTGAATGCTTTTATATAAATATGTATAAGGTGAATTTTTATTATATTTATTTATATTATTTTGATAGATAAATTTATAATAAAATTGTATCTAATTTTAATTTTTTGATAGTTTTTTATAGTTCTGTAAAAAATAATCTTTTTTTCATAATATAAGGATAAAAAAGCCATTTGATATAACTGTTCTTTCATTCCTTTCACTTTTCCATCCAAATAAATAAAACAGATTAATCTTTCTTTTATTTCCTTCTTTCCTATTTTCTTTTCATCCAAACATACCTATAGAAAATAAAAATCACCTTAATTTCCTCTTTATTTCTTTTCACTCCATTTCCTTCCTTTCTATTTCTTTTCCTTGCCAAATGAAGCCTAAAGGAAAACCAATTGTATGCCAAATTCTCCAAGTGTGAGTTTTGGCTTGATTAAGTGGCATTCTTTAGGCATATATTGTCTAAAGATGGTATTTTAGTAAACCCAAAGAAAGTTGAAGCGTTCAACAGTGGCCAAGGCCTTCTACAATCTTAGAGATCCATAGTTTCCTAGGCTTAGTGGGATACTATGGAGATTTGTCAAGAATTTCTTAAGAATGGCAGTGCCAATGACGAGGTTGACACAAAAGTATGTCAAGTTCTAGTGGTAAGATGCATGAAATAAGAGTTTCTAGAAGCTCACAACCTATTTAACCATAACCCCAGGATTAGTGTTACCCTCAAGCATGGGTGGCTTTTCGTGGTCTGTGATGGTTGTGTTCTTATGCAACATGGTCGAGTTATGGCTTATGCATCCAGACAGCTCAAGGGGCATGAACAAAACTACTCCATACACGATTTAGATATGGTAGCTATAGTATTTGCATTGAAGATTTGGAGGCATTACTTGTATAGAGAGACTTGTGAGATCTTTACGAATCATAAGAGATTAAAGTACATCTTCTAACAAAAGAATTTGAATCTCAAGCAACACGATGCCTAGAGTTGCCCAACGACTATGATTGTACGATTTCTTTTATCTGGGCAAGGTAAATGTGATGGCTGTTTCTCTGAGCAGAAAGTCTATGGGTAGTTTGTCCCATTGATAAGGGGCATTTATGCGCTTATCTTGCTACCAAACCTTAGCTTTTTGCATAAGTTTAACTAAGTTATTTATGTCAATACTTAGGATTTTGATTTAGTTCTCATTGTGCATTTTTGATAGAATTATTGACTATTGCACTGATTTTAGGAATAAATTATAATTATACTCTATTGCATTTAACTTGTCTCTTTGATTATGGTTTTGTGTATAAGAGTTTTGGATCAAGTGCAAATGTCACGAACAAGGCTGGAACTCTTGGGAAGAAGTTTGGAGCTAAAAAGGAGCAAAAGCCTAGAAGTTCACTTTTGGGTGAGCATTAGCACTCATTTAGCATTAGTGCTTGTAAAAGGAAAAAGAAAGCTCGAGGCAACACTCTATGGAGAGCACTATAGTGCTCATTTTACTGTTGCAATACTAGTGTGATGACGGATTACAGATAATTAATATGTTTTTAGGCCTCACTTTTGGCTATTGTAGAGAGCAATATTTAAGAGATTGACAGAGACTTTTACCCTAGTTTTGGTTTTAGTTTCTAATCTATAGTTTAGAGACTCTCTTTCTCTACATCTCTCTACATCTTCTTCTTTACTCTTTTCTCTCTAGGGATTTCAAAAAGGCAATTGCTTTGGTCTTGGAGATTGTGACAAGGATTGTTACTAGTATTTTCAAGTTCTCTTTTATTTTCACTATTGTAATTCTCCTAAGATGGAGGAGTATATCTTCTTACTAGTGTCAAGGTTTAGGATGGATTGGGATGATGTTTGAGACCTCCTTTTTATATTGAATGCATTAGTTTTCTCAATATTCTATAGTTTCTATTCTTATAATTATTGTTGCAATTGTTACAATTTTTATTAGGATAATAACTGAATTGGCGATTGTCATTTAAGGAAAACTTTTAGGCATAAATTAATGGATCCATTAGTTTAAGTTTGAAAGAGAACATTAAAATTAACTTTGCTATTGGTAGGTAGGCTATAGCAATTTGTTTATTAAATCAATGTGACTTCTAAATAAATTGAGATCTCGTTTATTGGTTATTTGCATTGGTCAAATTCTAGAGGTCGATCGATCACTAGTAGAATTGACAGTAAATTAATATTAATAGCCATTAATGAATTCAATATTTGGTCTATGATAACTAGTTCCAATCATAGGAATACCTTGCACTAGTGCCCTTTTAATTATTGATTTCCCCTAATTCAATTTAATTGCTTTAATTTCATTCTCAAAACCCCCAAGTTTTCCAACTAATTGATGAAGTCTCTTTAAGAAACGACCTAGGTTGTGCCCTTTTACCCTAGTGGAGCAATTAAGGCATAGCAAAAAGAGGATCCCAAGTTGGCTAAGCTTATGGAGGATATGCATAGAGGAGATAATCATGAGTTCTCAGTTGATGTAGAGGGTATGTTGCACTTTGTTGACTGTTTATGTGTGCCTCAATATGGGTGAGTTGAAGAGAAATGTGATAGAAGAGTCTCATAGCACGACATACTTTGTTCATCTAGGTTCGCCAAGATTACCAAGATCTAAGCAGTTGTACCTGGTGGAAAGGCATAAAAGAGACATTGGTGACTTTGTGGCACGATTTTGGTGTATCAACAAGTCAAGGCTTGAGACTAAAGACCTGGGTTGCTGGGGATGAGAGATCCTATCATGGAAGGAGAGGATAACCATGGACTTTGTGGTCGGCTTACCTCAAACCACTAGAGGCTTAGATTCTATATGGGTGATTGTGGATATAATGACTAAGTTAGGCCACTTCCTACCAATAAAAATGACCCTTAGTGCAGCTCTATGGCATGCTAGTGTCCATCATATTAGATTGAGAGTCCTAGTTTATTTCAAGTTTGGAGAGTATCGCAAATGTTTTAAGGATGCATGTGGACTTGACCAAGCTTTTACCCAGACAAATGGCCTATCTAAGTGTCTTGCATGAAGAAATTCAATTGTTTAAGTGTTGTGGAGTTTGATGGGTTGAATTTATGCACCCCTTTTCCTTTATAACTTTAGGCATTTTGTATCCTATTTGTGCTTAATGGATTGATAAATGGTGGATTTGTATTTTGTTCTCATCATGCATCACTAGATAAATTCATGGTTGTTAGCACTGTTTCTAATGAAGAATTATATTTTGGAGTTACCTGTGTTTTAACCTCGTTGTGTGAGTATTATTTGGTGACAGAAACTTTTTAGGTTGGTGTATTGGACCAAAAAGGACTCAGAGCACTTTTTAGGCATACTTTGGTAACAGAGACCACAACGATCAATGATAGCCATAGTGATCAACAGAAAAGGCAACTGAATGTAGGACCTCCCAAGCAATCATTTACTGCCTCAGTTGTCATTCACTGCCATGGCAGTGTCCAGGAGTGACAACAACTCCAAGATTTCACATTGACCACCCTAGCGGTCATGCGCCTTAGCCAACGTAGCAACGTGCAACTTAAACCCTTTGGAACCCACTTTTTATGTTATTTTTGCTACAAAATAAATAGCATTAGGTTATAGACACCTTTTAATCATTATTTTTATTTTTTCTGTCAAGCATTTCTCGATGCTCTTTCTCTCTCTCTACACCCTCTCTAGGTTTTGGGAGCTTCAAATCTTTATTTTGGCTTCCATTTGGGATTGCAATTGCACTTCTTCTTAACATTGATTATGATCCTCCACATGTAGAGGAGTAATCCTTTTATCTTGTGCAAGGAAAAAATTGAGATTGTCCTTAAGGTTCCAATTTTTAATGCAAATTGTGGTTAATTTTTTTGTCCCTTTTGTTATCTCTCTTTAATATTAATTGTATGAATTATTGCAATTCTATTTTTAAGGACTGCAATTGTGTGTTCATTCATATTGTGGGTTGTTTGCATAATTAGGATTCCATTGGGGTATTTGGTCAATTGATTAATTTACACCCAATTGGTAAGGGATCGAAATTAACTCTTTAGAGATTAGGTTGCTATAATTGATAATTAAACTGGCACAAGTTCATAGAACCATGATTATGGATCACTAGTTCATATGTTAGTCAAATCCTTAGTGCGAGTGTTTTTGTGTGACCATTAAGTAAAATTTCATCATTGTTGTTGAGAACATAATTAATGAGAGTAACCACCACCATAAGTTTATCTTTTGAACCAATGATTAAACAACTCTTACTTTGAAAGACTCCTTATGCAAGTAATTCTTCCCATATTATTTTTTCAAATTAATTTATATTTTTTGAAACAATTTCAAACCCCTCTATTCCTTGAATTGACTAGAACACTTCCACGAGACATAGATTGCACTATAACTGCATTTTTGATGTAATTTGTTAATTACAATATTTGTAATTTGTTGCGGGTAGTGACAACTCGCATCAATGATAATAATGATAATAATAATAATAATAATAGGAGAAAATTACATTAACCTCCCTTGAGGTTTAGTGTAATAACACTAAGCAATCTTCTATTTTATAAAACTATCACTAACCTTCATTTAGGTTTACTAAAATTACACTAGCCTCCCGTTATACGGTTATTAATTTAAATAACAAAAAAGATAATATGAGATATACATAATTATTAATGATGAAATTGTACAATTTTAAACATATTTAACACATTAATTGAACAAAATACTTTTTTGATCATATGAAAATGAAACTTTTAACTATAACCTATGATTAAAAAAGAGATATTTTAGTTAAGATATATGTCAAATATTATCAAAATGTTATGATTTTATCATTAATAATTATGTATATGTCACGTGTTATCTTTTTTGTCATTTTAATTAACGAACCTGGATTTTTGGGAGGTGAGTGTAATTTTAATGAACCTCAAGGGAGGTCAATGATAATTTTGTAAAACAAAGGGGTGCGGAGTATAATTATACTAAATCTCAAGAGAGGTTAGTGTTCTCTAATAATAATAATATACTTGCATCTTTGTCATTTTAAATAAAACATGCTCCAAGGAAATTAGTTCAAAATAGAGTTCACGTTCTTTCTAAAAAAATTTCTCATGTTTATTTAATCTTATCTGGATTTATGGAACACCCGCACGAACCATATTCTCTGATATCTTCGAATGAATCATATGGGAACATCTTTGCAAGGCCCATGATCTTTGTGTCTATATAATTTTTGGGAACAACCTCACAATGGCCACATTATCTTATATCTCTAAGTTAATTAAAAAGGAGATTGGCCTCATAGACAGCTGACATACCAAAGTTAATGATCTAACCTGTTATTAACTCACAACTCTATTTCTCACTAATTCCTATATTACAGAAACTTTCTATTTTGAACATCCAACTCACATAACTCTAAAACAACTCTTAAAATTATTCCACAAATTAATTGCAACTCAATAAAAATTAATCAAATCATTCTACATTCATGAAACTTGATCATACATACAAAAATACACTCTTGAAAATTCACAATATCAAATTTTCCATGAAGATAAATTAAATAAATTATAATTTATCATCCATAAATTCTAAATAATCATGTTTTAACAAAAATATAAATTTTCATATATCAAACATGCATAAAAACATCTTACATAATTTATATTTTTTCAAATGAGCATAAACTCCATGTACACGTATGGTTCCATGTGATTTTAAAAAATCTTAGTTTGATTTGAGGAAAATTGTCACCTATCCTAGGTTGTTCATGCTTATAATATCATATATATAATTTATTATGCTTTCTAAAGTAATTATAATGACCCAAAATATGGCTATGAGCGACAATCTCACTCACCGTTTGCTGCCAATAGTGCGTGTTTATTGCCAAAACTGCCATGGAATCATAAAATAACCATTAAAGGTGATTTGGAATGCAATGGGAAAAATAATCTTAAAGGCATATTTGAGAACTAGAAGTTAATCTTAAAGGCAACATTAAAGGTCTTTCATGGTCTTTTTGGGATGTCTATACTAGGGTATTACCAGGGGTAGGAGTGTCTTCGTTTGTTGTCTTGTTGTCATTGTCGAGTACTTCGCTTATGATAGAGTGGAGTAGTTACGGCCTTGCAATCGAGGTCTTGTTGTCACCGTGGAGTGCTAGAAATTGCATTCACTATTGAGGCTTTGCAGACCAAAGATGAGGTCTACATTGGTCGGCTAAGCTTTGTTAGAGATCAAGAACCAGGAAAAGAGATATATGAAAACTAGCTGAATAATCTATGTGTTTGTATATTCTAAGATGTGTTAGTGTACAAAAAGGGCTGCTTATTTATAGGCTTGGGAAATAAATGCAATAAATACAAAGCATTAATCTAAGCCTAAGCATAATCATATACAAATCATATCAAATCAATTACAATCTCAAAATATTGTAACCTCCTCCTCAAATGAAGTGGGTGGTGATTAAACCAGTTTGAGTTTGGAAAGTAGACACAAAAGTGACCAGGATGATGGGCTTTGGTGACTAAGTCAGGAGGCTGGTTAAGAGTTCTAATGAAGATTAGCTGAAGAACAGTAAACAATGTGTTGGTGAATAAAGTGATAATCAATCTCAGTGTATTTAGTGTGCTCATGAAAGACATCATTATGCATAATATGAATAGTACTCCAATTGTCATAAGAAAGATCTATAGGGGAGGATTGAGTGAAACCTAGATCATCAAGAGCCAACGAATCCAATGAATCTTAGAAGTAGTGTTAGCAAGATCCTAATCTCGGCTTCAGGTACTAGATGAGCGACCAAAGTTTGTTTCTTGTTACGCGAAGAGATAAAAGAGTCTCTAAGAAGGATATAGTAGCTAGTGCTAAAGCAACGTTCAGAGAATAAATGGAGAAGTGAAGTCCATGGAACAATATTCCCTTGACATAATGAATAATGCAAAGAGACAGTAGCATAGTTAGGAGAGCATGTAGCAGCGTAAATTGACTAACAAAGTGAACAGCATAGGATATGTTAGGCCGCATAACTATCAAATAGATCAAACTAGTTTCAAGAGTTTCAAAAGTTTTCAATGTAAATGGATTTTATTCAAACTAGTTTAGATGATAGAGGTAAAGAGAGAACTTAGTTAAGAGTTATTGTAACATCCTAATAATTAACCCAATACACCTAGGTTGTATTTGATTAATTACTAGACTTTACTTTTGCTTCCATTCCTTGATCTAAACTCTTAAAAATACTTTAATGAAAATACGGATAAATTTTTTTAAAAAACTTTGAAAATAAAACATGAGCCACGCATACTAAGTAAACCCATCGTCCTTCTTGTGTGAAATAAAAACTAATCACCTGTTGCACAACAATAACATGAATAATCACATCATCACATATAATTATAACATAACAGTATTCGTTCCACATCAGATATCAAAATACACAACAAATAGATATTATGCCCACCAATAGAGTTGGGCTAGGTCTAGTTAATCGAACAATACATAAATAGTATATGGATGGAAAAACATCCATCAATGACATCTACTAATAACACTCCAAAGGGGAAATAGATATCTGAATATACGAGCGAAGTTAGCAGGATCAAGTTCAGCTACCAGGTAAAAGCCTCAACGTGATTCACGAACACTTCCTTCTATTTCTAAAGACGAGATGGAAAGAAAAAAAATAGAGGGAGTGAGAAACTTATAAAAAGAATCTCAGTATGGTACTCACCTCATGATGCATTGTGTCATCATCATTGTCCCCAGGAATCTCGGGGTTATTATGAAATAGTGAGCATGCTAAGATTCATTTATTAAGTTTGGAAAAATACTTCACTGTGGTTCATTGATTTTAATCATGCATCTTATAATGCATCATAAACTTAGCATGTCATGTTTATAATGAACTTTTCCTTTCATCAACACATCATATTCCTCATCATCATATCATAATAACATGCATAGAAGAACATCATATTTCTCATCATCATCTCATAAATGTTATGCAGAAGAACATCATACCATAATAGCTATGCACAAGACATGGTGCACATATTTTATTTCTTTAGAGTCCTAGGTGACTTAAAATCTTGTCATCATCATCATTATTTTCCTTGGGGCTACCCTATACTCCATCCTTTTGGGAGTAATCTAGGTTATGAGCTCACACTTTACTAGTCATCACTAGCATATATTTATCCCTTTTGATAAATTAAAATCCGAACTCTACCCTTTGAGAGAACGGGCTAGGGGGCAAGAATCACCTTTTCACCACCTATAGTCTGATGGGTCTAAAGGATCATTTTCTCAGGATCACCTTTTCACCACCTATAGTCTGATGGGTCCAAAGGATCATTTCCTCATAATTTTAAGTCACCATTAAGTCTTTGTATGTTATATCATAATCATCAGGATGCATGAACATTCTCATTGTTTGCAACAGCAACTATAACATGCAAGCCATGAAATCATTCAATAATATCAAATTCTCAATAGGCATTACATTATTATATAACTGACATTCCAAAGCATCAAAACATGTCATCTAAAATTCTCACAATAAAGCTCCCTTAAATAACCGAACTCTAAAATTGGGTAACTTTAATTATCAAACTAATTTCTTATGCATCTAAGGGATTTATTACCATCAATTATAAGCCTTAAGAACATTATTAGACTATATGGGGTAGCATAGATAGTAAGTTGTTCTTAAGGTTTTTGTGCTAGAAGTTACATTTTTAACCCTTTCCCGGCTTTCCCTATGATGCTAAAATTAATTACTAAACCAATTATGAATCATTGTCCCTTATCTAAACATAATAAAATCTGGTTCTTAAGGCCACTAAAGGTTCTGGACAAAATGCATAAATTTTATTCTCTAAAGTTCTAGAAATCTTGCTTTTAAGTTTTCTAGTTGCTAGTTTCATTTTTAGTGTTCTGGGTTAATCCTACACTAATTGTTACTAGATTTTTCATGACTAACCAATATTAGGTAGAATTATAACATACTAAAACATATTTGGTAGTGGATCAACTTAAAGAGATCAAAAACTAGTATTAACCTAGCTTTACGGTTTATTTATGTAGCTAGTTTTTCTTCTAACATGCATAGAATTGTTCCCTCATCATTAAACATAATAATCACAACTTCAAACATATTAAATCATCATCATACAGTAGTAGTAAACTCAGATCAGTTACCAAATCATGAACCTCACATAATTGCATCAAATCACATTTTAAGTGTACGTAAATTGGTTTCCGTAAAATCCTTGCAAAACCTCAAAACTCTTTTAGAAACTAATGCTTTTTGTTAATCTTGAAAGGAATTATAGAACTAAATCAGTAGCTATTTAAAATCACTTTAGGCCTACCTTAATCATGAGGCCGATTTATATATTGAAAGAATATTCATGATTAGAATTTTCACTTAAGATAAAAGGAGCAAGTCTTGAGCTTAAGAGATTTATGTGATATCTTAGAATCATAAACATGCTATGCAACCTCATTTTAATCTTGTCATTATAAGGTGATAATTTGGAATTATAAACATGATATGCAAATCCATTTCTTTATCTTTAAGATTCAAGGTGATGACTTGAAAATTAAACATGATGCAAGAGATTGAAATATAAACATGATGCAAGAAACTAGAGCGCGATAGTCGCACTGAACCAGTGGAGGGAGAAGAGAATCTTGGAGCGCGGTAGTCCGTCCTGGACCAAGTGAAGGGAGAAGAGAACTCTTATTACATCATATTAAGCTCCAAATTCAAGACTTCTTAAAGAATGAATTCTTTGACTCCAATAATCTCAAGAAAGCTTTAGAGTTTTTATTACCATGGTTCCAACTTTGCTTGTGATACTTGGGCAAGTCTTTGAGCTCTAGGATCTTTAAGTGATGACATAAACATAAACATGCCATGCGTTGATTCTTTTAGCCATTATAAAATAAAGTAAAAGCATAAAATAAATATGAGATGCAATCTTTTATTATCTTTAGAGATTAAGTGACAACTTGAAACATAAACATGAAATGCAAGCTTGGAAATTTAAACATGAGGTATGCAAGTTCATTTATTTATTCTTGAGAATTTAGTGATGACATTAAAAGTAAACATGATGTGCAAGGCATAAACTTAAACATGGATGCAAGTTCATTTTATTTCTTTACTAGAGCTCCTTCAAGACTTTAAAGAATTATAATTTCAACCCAATATATATCTTAGCAAGACAAAGTGAACTTTAGAGATTTCATTATTGAGCTATCCTAGAAAACTTTCTTAGGCCTTGAGGCTGAAATCAAATGGCAAGAAAAGGAGAAGTTTAAGAGTCATCTAGAAATAAAAAAATTGTTAAACATCATTTTAAATTAAAAACAAAACTTAACAAGAAATGAAACATAAGTGTCAATATATTTTTCAAGTTCTAAACTCAAGACCTTAATCACAAAAACATATTTGTTACAAAACTTTGAAAACTAATGAAACCTTCAAGTTTTAGAGGTCTAACTTGTGAAGGCTTTGCAGCCAACACTCAGGAACCTCATCATCAAACCATGGTCTCATCATTACAAAGGCCACAAGGTCGAGGAGAAGGAAAAACGAAATATGAAGCAAGGAGAAAGTACATAAAATCATCATTTTAACCAAGAACAACACTTATCAATACTTAGAATTGAGCTTAAAAACAACTCCCTACCTAATTTGTTTTGAAGGAAAGGAAGAGAACTTGGTTTCTTTGAATGAAATGAAAGAAAATCTCCTTGAAAAACTGATGCTAAGGTTTAGGCCAAGGGGAGGAAAGAATGAGAGCTTTTGAGCTTTGGAAAAACTAGAAATGTGTAACTATGATTCAAGGCTTTTAACACTCCTCAAGTATGCCTATTTATAGAAGATTTTGAAGCTCATAAATGGACAAGAAAAGGAGGAAAGTTTGACCAAATTTGAGGAGGAAACAAGGAAGAAAAATCATTTTGTTTGGTGGCTTAAAACATGGAATCATGTTTTCATGGTTCCTTGTTTTCATATCTTGGTTTTTGTGCATTCTTTAACAAATTTTCTGATGCATTATGGACCAATAATTTTGTCCATTACAGCCCATGGAAGAGGAAATTTGTGTGTTCCATGTATTATTTAGGTGTAGGTAAGGTATTCTTGCAAATTAGAGAATTTACGATTAAGGGCTTAGGTGAATTAGTAAGCAATTTGAGTGTTTTTAAGCAATTTTAGGTTCTAATCAATCTAAATAAATAATTTTGACTCTAGATTAATAATTAGAATCTAATAAGCTTTAATTTGAGCCTAATATTGCTTAGGTTTCATTAGACGAATCGAAAATATCAAAATTCGTAAAACTACACAAGAGAGGGGCAAAATGATCATTTCGCTAAAATGCCAGAGGCCACCCGAGCTTAACCAATGGACAATCATAACTTAAAAACATGTTTTAAAACATTTTAGTGAGGTTCGGGCTTAGTGGTACCAAAAAGTTAAACAACCGCATGGGTGTTTTGGTCATTTCGCGTCGGAGCTCAAAATTAGGATTCTTCTCCTCTATTAATACACATAACACAAACAATCCCTTATTATCATCAAAACATCCCCTTGAGGACGGGTGGGGCCCACGATCCTTGTAACACCCTAATATTTAACCTAATACGCCTAGGACGTATCAAGATTAATTATTAGCTATTACTTCTTTTTAAATTCATTTACAAAATACTTAGCGGAAAGTACAGGTAAATTTTTTTTTTTTAATGAATCATGTAAAACAAAGTGCGAGCCTTGGCATAGAACATAAATGTAATGTGAAGCAGAAGAATAAATAAATCATACAGAGCATAAGCATTTTAAGGACACCTCAATCATGAGAACAATCATCATAATATTAGTCATAATAGTTTAATACATAACCATGAATTACAAAGAAACAGAAAGTCTTACCCATATGGTGGGCAGAGCTTCAGTACAATAACAGAAATAATAAACATAACGGCGAATACATGGAATAGCCCCAAAAGATACTTCTAAACTAGGACTACTCCATCCCTCGAACTATGGACGGTGCTCCTCCTCGTCCCTCGACGGCACATACCCAATGAATTGGGCAAGCTCCTCGGGTGCATGTAGACGGAAGGGCGGGTGAACATGTCCTCCACGGAGTGGGCGCATCTCCGGATGTCGTGCTAACCTCCGCTGCGTCACCGTCTCTCCTACCCATCCCAATGTGCATGGGTAGGCGGGCAGAACCCTCCGAAAAGGATGAGAAGGGGGATCCTCTAACGGGTCGGTCTCCGAACGTCTCGGGTGAGGCACGTACTCGGGGTAGCCTCGTCCGCTGAGGACGCAGGACGGTGCGACGTTCTGCTCATCTCGTGGTCGCGTCCTCTCAAAAATCATATCATCGCCATAGGGAGAAGTTGGAGTGAATCGGAAGCTGGAGATTGGAAAGGCAACGGGCGTCCCATATATGCAAAAATGCGTCGGCACAATGACCCTCGAAGTGGTAGGACATGATCGGATCATAGTGCAGTTCCCACACGAGCGCATAAATGAATATCACGAACGACATCATCGGTTCGAAGACGTAACGGGAAAGAAAAGAGAGAGAGGGTGAGAATCTTGCTAAAGAATCTCAGTAGGGAAATCCTCTATCCTAGTGTCATTGTTTACGTCCCAGGAACCTTGGGTTTATTATGAAAAGGTTGAGCATGCATAAGTTTATTATGAGGTTTTCACAAAGATATTTATCCAAGGTCCGTGTCTTTTATCATGAATCTTAATGCATGTATGTAACATAGTAGTTCATGAATGCATGGAGTACTTTAGGCAAACCAAACAATGATCAATCAACATATAAGTGGCATGTAACTTTTCTTTGAACATCTTTCCTTTTCTCATACTTGTGACACCAAACATAATAGTAACCGCACCTCTTAAACTAGGCTATGAGCTCATACCTTAACTAGTCATCACTAGTTCTTACTTATCCTCTTGATAAGCGAATCATAAACATAATCATAATCATAATCATCATAATCCCGACTCCAGAGTACGGGTAGGGGCCTAAGGATCACCAATCATGGGACTTTTTCCTTCTTCGAAATGCATCGACTTGGTTAAGACCAGCGACTTTGTCCGCTTTGGCAGGGTAATGTTTATGCCCTCACGGTTTTACTTTTCCTCGAAGCAGGAGAGTACGTCTTGGTGTGTCACCTTAAACATTATATTTCTCAAAAACTTCTTAAGTCTCTCAAATTTGAAAAATTCGACAGCATAATGGCTACTCTCCGAATTTGAGTCATGCCACATAATCTCAATCACATGCATCATTCTTATGGAACTTTCTCAAATCAATAACTTTCTAGTTCACATGGGCATATTCCTCAATCTCATTCATATTTCGAAACCTCATGCATCTTGAATACATGGCACGACACTTCATCATATCAACATATCAATTATACACATAAGGTTTCATACTTGAAATGTAATTCATATTCACATCATTAAGAATATACTTCTAGTCTCATACTCACATCACACCTCCTATCTCATGGTGTCTTATGCTTTGACCCTTACGAGTCTTGAATTCTTTTTCTAGTAATCATATCACCCATAGCAATTCTTTATCATATCTAGGGGAAATGTTCTTTTATAATTCTTCTAACATTATGCTCACTAATTCATCCAACAACATTACATAGATCACTCATCAAGATCATTTATTCAACTACGGGATTCTAGAATCTATGCCTTAAATTCTTTTCTACGTTTTATCTTCGCCTAAGATTCTATATTCAACTCCTAGGCATAACTACTAGTTATGAAACATTATCCTTAAGCTCAATTATGCTGGAACAGAAGTTATTATTCTTGTGTCTAAGCACTTTAAGATTCTAGTTCTAAATTCTCCCTATTTGTTTAGTCTCACCAATCCTCCAAAACGTTCCTCACTTCGCTCGAACATAACATTACGCATTCTAACTCCTCAACAGAATTCATACAGTGGCCACAAAGGATGAGACAGAAACCAAAAACGTTCATCCGTACATAATCACATAAATTCATATTATAATTGCACACGAGTTGCTAGTTTTTCTCTTGGGACAATTTCAGGAGCAAAAAGGTGTTCTGGTAATCGAGTACATGTGCTTGGTAATCGATTACCAGGAACTAAAATTATTCTGGGTTTCAAACAAGGTAATCGATTACATAGTATGGTAATTGATTACTTAGGGTTAAATGTTTTCGGAAAATAAGAACAATCGAAGTAATCGATTACACTAATAGGTAATCAATTATAGGGTTTTAAGGACCGGTTCTGGGCATGAAGAACAGCCTTGGTAATCGATTACATTGTCTCTGGTAATCGATTACCAGAACCAAAAACCCTTCAAAAACTCTTGGTAATCGATTACATAAGCTGGTAATCGATTACCAACCTCTGAATTTGAGAAAACATAATTCTTGACACATTTCAAACCATTTAAACACCTTAAAACCTTATGAAACATCTTTTCAATATTTTTAAAATCATCCTCACATTTTACAAAATCAAAACCATCATTGTATCACACTAAAACACATCCACTTGAAGATACTTAGGGCAAGTCTTTGAGCTCTAGAGTAGTTAGGTGATGACATAATCTTAAACATGTTATGCACTTCATTTTACTCTTCATTGCAAAGTAAAGTGACAATATAAAATAAATATGAGATGCAACCTCATTATTATCTTTAAGGATTAAGTGATGACTTGAAGTATAAACATGAAATGCAAGCTTGGGAATTAAAACATAATAATGCAAGTTCATTCATTTATTCTTGTGAACTTATTGATGACATCAAAATAAACATGGGATGCAAGACATAAACTTAAACATAAATGCAACTTGTTTTATCTTAACTAGAGCTCCTTCAAGACTTTAGAGGAACATCAACATCCTTAACTTAACATATATCTTAACAATGGGAAATGAGCTTTAGAGTTCTTAACACCAAGTCTTCAAAGAAGACTTTGAACTTCATCATCAAGCTCAAGAAAGTAGATTTCACAAGAATGCCAACATTTTAACAAAACAAACACAAATAAAACTACTCGTATTCTTTATTTTATTGCTCATAGGTTTCAATCTAGAGTAAAACTCTTAGAACGATCGACCAACTTTAAGGTTGGCAAGGGTAAGCTTAGAGCTCTTTGAAAACATAGAATTAATTTTCTTTACAAAACTTTTGTGATCTACTTAACAATTTTAGCAAACTTTGTTCAAACAAAAAAGGAAACCGAAATCTCTTAAAGGAAAAAGATAAGAGAACTTGAAAAATAAAACCAAGGAAAAGGAAGAATCACAAGCATGTATGGTCCAAGACCAAGTTATTTCAAGCTTTAGAGGTTTCTTACAAGACATCAACAAGTCTTTTTCTTGAAACCTCATCATCAAGCTAAAGTTTTTCTCATACAAAGACCTCATGGTCAAAAATGAGAGAGAGAAGAAGAACTTAGAAAAACTAAGAGAAAACTAGAACTCTTCCTTAAAGGAAGCACACAAAACTTAGAAAATAAATCCCTACCTAAAGAAGTCTTGAAGAGAGGAAGGAAAGATTTGTTTCTTGAGAGGGAAAGAGAAGGAAATCCTTCTTGAATTCTTGTTGAAAAACTCGGCCAAGAAGGAGAGAAAAGAAGCTCTTTGTGTTTGGTAAGAAAGTTTGAAGCTTACCCAAGTGTGTAAACATTCAAAGAGCTCTCAAACTCATCTATTTATAGAAGAATGAAAGCTTGTGGATGGCTTGGGAGGAGGAAGGGTGACCGGTTACATTGAGGAGGGAAGAGAGAAGAAATATCTCTTTGATTGGTATGGTGGAGAGCATGGGCAAGGTATGGTGAGGTATGGTCATAAGTATGGGCTTGGAGTGCAACAAAAATTAACATGTGGCACCATTTTAGGGGGGATTTTCAGCCAGAATAGCAGCCAAGGGGGAAGGGATTTTGTTCATGTAATTGTGGTTTAAGGATGTGTTTAGGTATTTCTTTGATTGAGGTTTTGATTAGAAGTTTGTAAGGTGTTTAGGTAAGGTAATTGGCTAATTAAGGTTGTCAAGACTTGATTAGGAAGGTAATCTTACCAGATTAACAAATTAAACTCATTTTCTTAGTCAAATGAGGTATGGCACAATTCCTTAATTTAAGGAATTGGATAGAGAAAATACTATTCAAGATTCCATGACTAAGAATCTTGAATTAAAGAATGCAATTAGGGTTTATCTAAGCAATCTTAGGTTCTAATTAACCTTGATAAATTATTTTGACTCTAGATTAATTATCAAAATAAATTAATCTTTGATTAGAGCCTAATATTGCTTAGGTTTGCTTAATTGCGTCATTAGGCTCACTGTACACTGTTCTAAGGGCAAAATGGTAATTTTGCACTAAACTACCCGGACCTTCTGCCAACTAAACATCAAATATCACTCATAAACATCATTCCAAACTTCCTGGAAAAGTTCTGGATCAAACGGCACCTTTTACCCGTGTAGAACACAGGGGTATTTTGGTCATTTTGAGCTGAAAGTTTGAAAATTAAATTTTCACCTCTATGTCATTCATAGCAAATATAAATCCCCTTCAAACATTGAGTTGACCCATTTGAGGGTTGTCGGGTGCCCTCAAATTTGGTAAAATGACCTCAGGGGCATTTCGATCATTTGTACTCTAACGGAGAAATTGGGCGTTACAATCCTCATTTCTGAGAAAATAACCTCAGGGGCATTTTTGTCATTTTACACGTACAAAAAATCAGGGTTTGCAACTTTCGCACAAATTGCTCCTAACCTTTCTTCTAATGTTATATTCCTTTATTGAGGATTGTCGGTCTCGAATTATATGAAAAATTACCTAGGGTAATTCTGATAATTCTAACGAAAAATTACATAAAAGTTGAGGCGTTACATTATTCTATTAACCTTAGTATACCAAGGCTCACAAGGTGCAAGTTATCCTTATTTAGATTAGTCCGAAGAATTCGTTAAGATATTAGTTGGTGCTTTTGTTCATGAGGAACTAAGCACCACTTTTCAATTGATAGAAATAGTTATTATTATTATTATTATTATTATCATGTACTTATTTATTATGTTCAACTTACTATTTCTAGGTTGTACCGCACCACCAGTTAAAATGATTTCATGATTGATTATGAACGTAGAAATGCTTGTTTATGAAACTATGGAATGAAAAGTGTTTCCTTAGATAGCTATGTATGTAAATATCAAATGATTTATGTTTGCTACAAGTATATTGTATTATGTATATTTCTTAGTTGTCCCATGTGGGTAGTGAGTGAGAATCTACTCACTAAGTTCGTTGACTCACCCCTTTCTTCCTCTCATAGTTGCAAGTACAAATATCATTTTGTCACTAATCCAGGAAATGTAGTTATTCCAATTTTGAACTAAGGCTTAGCTTAGGTTCATGTTAGTATTATAGTGCTCCAATAGGTGTGTAGGAATTCTAACCATGTATGTATTTTGAGATGCTGGAGTTATTTTCAAGGTTTATATATATTGCTTCATGTTTTAAAAGTTTAAGGATATATTTAGAATGTAGATAATGGTTAAAAGATTTATGTAATGAACAAGAGACGTGTTTATGATTTAGGTTTCAGGGGTTCGATTTTAGAGTGTGATTGAGATATTTCCAAAGTTTTGTGCATTAAATATTTCAGTTTTATGAATTGAATATTATGTTTTAAATAGAAGTAGTTGTTGATTTAAAAGAAAATCAAATTTTAAGTATAATACTATGATAAATCATGCATTTAGAGAGTCATATCACAGAAGGCTTATATGATGATGAAATTCATAAGTTAGAGTTTCAGATTGGGTCGTGATATTGTTATTATTATTGTTGTTGGTATTGCTATGGTTACAAATCTCAACTTTTCTTTCTTTTCACATTTTTTTTCATTCCTTTTGAGGCATTAATGTAAAATATTTTTATATTGTTATTCAATTACATACTTTTGTCTGAAAGTCTTTTTAAGATGATGAATAATTAAATCAAATAATTTTACTTCTATAGTAAAATGCGATTAGATAGTGTATTACAATCATTTCGGCCCGCAATCATCAAATAATAAAAAAAATTTACTTCTATAATTTTTTTCATGAACGTAAGACATGTACCTCGTTAATTCTTCTTGAATATTCTCCTATTATATTTGGAATTGTGTTATTTTGACATAAAAAAAACAGATAAATATAGGTGTCCATCCAAATTTAAGGGTGGAGAAATAAGGTGAAGATTGTTAAAATAAAAGTCCTACAAAATTTAAGAGTAATAAATTGTGTATATACGTGGAGCATGAGATAATTGTCGTTGAAAAAAAATTTCTCTTTCATTTGGGCCCGTAGCAATCTTATGGAGTATCGACGAGAATCAAGAGGGATGAACACTTGGCAAAATAAAGGAGCCCGCAATTAACAGTTATAACTTATAAAGCCTTTTTAAATCAAATCGGAGCGTCTATGAGGAGCTGTTTCCCATCCAACGGCCACAGTGCGCCCAGCGCGCTCCGTCATGCCACACCAACGTCTAATTTCTCTCCCTCCCAACGGTCACATAACTCTCAAAATACAAATAATTTCTCCTCACTCAATCACTCCCTCTCACGTTCCCTTTTCTTTCCCCCTTTTTTCCCCAACCCAAGAACCACCCAAGGAAATCATCATCATCATCATCCCACAAAACAAGAACTCAGAAACCCAGAAGAACCAAATCAGATTCCAGAACCTTCACAATCACAATAAACCATGAGCATTCTCCAGTACCCAGAAACCACCACCACACAGCTCCAAGTGTGGAACAACGCCGCATTCGACGCCGAAGAACAACCGCGAGGCATCTCGTTCACGACGAAGGCTTCTTGGTCCAGTCTCCACTCGGAGTCCCTTCCCTCCTCCGATTGCAGCAAAGAGAACCTGAGCCCGGCCGCACTCAATTCCACCACTCCCGTCCCCTCAAGGCCCCTTCGTTCAACCGCCAAGAAGAAGACGAAGGGCTTCGGCGACGATCCAGAAGACGAGAAGAAGATCGACTACGAGATCCAGGAGATCGAGAATGAGATCAAGCGCCTGTCGTCAAGACTGGAAGCGCTCCGGCTCCAGAAAGCGGCTGCGGCTGCGGCTGCGGAAAAGGCGGAGGAGAGGCGCGGAAGAATCGTGCCGGCGAAGTTCATGGAACAGAAACAAAGCTCTGCAGTGAAGGTAATTGAGGAGGCTACTCCGAAAGCGAAGGTTGGTGTGATGAGGAGAGGAGTGAGTTTGGGGCCGGCGGAGATTTCCGCCGGCGGAGGGAGGCTCTCCCGGTGGCCGGGAAGGCGACTGCCTTCAGTGGGATGACCCCTGTTCCGGCGACGCAGAGCCGTCGGAAATCGTGTTTTTGGAAGCTTGAAGATGTGGATGAGATGAAGGGAGGAGTGAGTGAAAGGAAGAAGACTATGAGCCTTAGCCCGAAATCAAAGAGGAATGTGGGCAGGGTTGAGTCTGTTCAGGGTGTGAAGCAAGCAGCAGCCACTGTTGCTGTGGTATCAAGGAAGAGTGTGAAGAAGGAGGATGCGGTTGTTGCATTGGTTCAGCCAAGGAAATTGTTTAAGGAAGGGAGAAATCCGTGCCTAGTAAGAAGCCGGCAAAGGCGGGGAGGGTGGTGGCGAGCCGGTATAACCTGATTTCTGGTGGTGGGAATAATAATTCTGTTGCAGATGCTGCTGATGCGAGGAAGAGGTCATTGCCGGAGAATGACAAGGACGATGAAGGCGGTGATTGGGGTAAGAGGTGGGACAAGAGGCGCTCCTCGCTGCGGGGGAACGGTCATGGAAGTGAGGTTAGGGTGAAAAAGAGGTGGGAAATTCCTGCACAGGTTGTGGTGTGCAAGAAGAGTGAGGAGGAGGGGGAGAAGAAGCCTTTGGTGTTGTTGCCGCCACCATCCACTGCAGATATGAGTGATGTGTTGCTTCCGAAGATTAGAACACTTAGGTATCCGAACGAGAGTCCTAGAGATTCTGGAGCTGCGAAAAGGGTGTCTGATTTGACAGGGAAGAGGTCTTATTTCTGTCCTGATGGGGTTATGGAGGAGGCATCTGTTTGTCAGGCCCTCACTTTCGCAGAAGATGCTGCTGATGAGTGATGAAGAATGTTGATGATGGAATAGGGGGTTTTCATGCCATACAGATAGAACTTCCTAAGTTCTTCTTGACATAGCTCTTGTTACTGGCAGATAATAAGCAAAGGTTTCTCCTCTCTGTTGGTGAAACTCACTGGTTTATACTTGCTTTCATATGTTTTGAATTAGTAGACTGAAATATGTCTCGTGCTTTCCCTAATTGTATATCATTTCTTCTTAATATGCATATCAGTGTGTGTGTCTGATTCGATAGTTAATGAAGCATCAATTGATAATGCAGCAAGGATTACTTATGGGTTGTGACGCATGATGAAATGGATAGGGAAATGGGATCCTTATTACACAGATGATAACATTTGATAAATCAGTAAAAAGAGATTTATATATTTACAGTTCCATTGGATCTTCCATTTAATTCTGGTTGCGACACAATCTTCCTTACTGGCCACTCTACTTTCTGAAAATTGTAGCATCAATTGTTAATGCAGTGAGAATTAATTGCAACGGCCACTACTATCTTCTGCCGCTATCTTTCTCTTTGTTCCTCTCTTCATTTCCATGGTTGAAATTGTTTCCATCGTTCATTGCTCTTTCTTTTTGGTTGTTGGAATGGAAACTTGGTCGGATCTGCTTTGTTGGATAGATGCATTCCACTGTGATGCCCCAATAGTGTTAAGTGATGAACCCTCCTCATGTGCTGTGCTAATTCCTTCCACCTGGTTTGGTTTGTGAATCCATTCTGTATATTCTTCCTTCTTAAGTGAGTGTCAAATTAATGGCACAAAGGTAGTTTATGTGATGTGGTTTGAAGAATGGAAGCATCTTCTGGATGTTTTTGATGAATCTGATTGATTTGTTGCACAATATTTCTTATCTAATATTTCTTGTTACACTACTCCCTATCACTGTGTAATTTGAGTTTGCATTGCTTATGTGATCTGTTGTTTGGGAGCATCTCTCTGAACTTATTTTGATATATATGATATTGCTAAGAATAATCTGGAAAAAAATATTTAGTTTGTCTTCTGAGTATAAAAATTTTTGTAGTCTGAGTGATCCCTAAGTTTAGATCATCTCAACTGAATGTAGATTCTGTTCTACAAGTTGTTTTTTTTAAATTGAACTGCTCTACAAGTTGTTAGATGAAAACAGGCTTCTGCGGTGTCTTGTGTTTCTGATTGATGGCTTTTGATGCGTTTGGTTTGTTAGCTCGTCTCATCCAAAATATGACTAGTTGTCATCCATCACATAAAGTTCTTGCTCAAATTGTTCCCTCTATATCTGGTGTATCTTTACAATTTCATAATAATACTTGTGCAGTTTGCCCTTTAGCTAAATTGAGAAGGTTGTCTTTCCAATCTAATAATCATTTCTGCGAATTCCCTTTTGATTTAATTCATTGTGACGTTTGGGCCATCTGGTGTTCCAACACATGATGGTAAGAAATATTTTTTAACCATTGCCAATAACCATAAAAAAGATTTACTTGAATATATATGTTACAATACAAATCTAAAGCATCTTCTTTGCTGGTTAGTTTTTATGAAATTATTGAAACTCATTTTCAAAAGAGAGTAAAACAAATAAGGTTAGAGAATGCTAAAGAGCTGGCCATCTCTGATTATCTTGGATCCAAAGGAATTCTTCATCAATTTTCTTGTGTGGAAAGACCTAAGCAAAACTTAGTTGTAGAAAGGAAGCATCAAAACCTATTGAATATAGCTCGAGCCTTATTTTTTCAGTCAAAAGTTCCTATTACCTTTTGGGGAGAATGTGTGCTTAGTGCCACCTTTTTGATCAATATGCTGCCAAGTCCGAACTTAAAAGGTTAGTCACCATATGAGATCTTGTTCAACAAGAAGCCCAATTATGCTACATTTTGGGTTTTTGGGTGTCTCTGTCATGCTTCCACTCTTCTATCCAATAGAAACAAATTTAGTCCAGGGCCATTCCTGGATTCATGGGATATACTGTTGGTTATAAGGGCTACTACTTATATGATCTTGAAAAGAAGAGTTCTTCATATCAAGAGATGTTTCATTTATGGAGAATGTTTTTCCATTCAAAATTTACAGCCTCCTTCAGGCCATGTTGATGAATTCTCTGATGTTGTTATTCCTGTCCCTTAATTGAGAATTAATTGTCCCTAATTTTCATGTTGATCCTGCACCATTGCTGTTATCCTTGCTACCCTTCCACCTAGCCCTGAACAGCCTCTTAGAAGACAACTGATTCATAAGACAACCTACACATGTACAGGATTATGTGTGCAATCATGTTTGCACATATCCAATCAGCCAAGTTGATCAATATACACAACTTTTTCCCATTTACAAAGCCTTTGCTTGTCAAGTTTCCACCATCCCTAAGCCTATTTTATCATCAGGCTATGAAATTCTTGGAATGGAGAAAGGCTGGATGAGGAAATTTCCACCATGGCTACCAACAATACTTGGTTTGTTGTCCCTTTCCTTCAAGGCAAACACACTATTGGTTGTAGATGGATCTACAAGGTGAAATACAAACAACTAGGTGAAATGGATAGGTATAAGGCTACATTAGTAGACAAGAGATATACACAATAAGCAGGAATTGATTTCCTAGATACTTTTTCTCCTATGGCTAAACTCACAATAGTTCAGGTCCTCTTGTCTATTGCAACTCAATGTCAATAATGTCTTCCTCAATGGTGATTTTTTTGAGGAAGTGTATATGGACGTGCCTCTTGGTTATGGTAGAAAAGGGGAGAATCTTATTTCTAAATTAAACAAGTCCATATATGACCTTAGGCAAGCCCCACAATAGTGGTTTTTGTAAGTTCAGCACTTCCCTCGTTGAACAAGGTTTCATTCAATCTAGGAGTGACTACTCTTTGTTCACATATGGTTCTGGTCCCCCATTAGTCATCTTCCTTGTGTATGTGGATGATATAATCCTAGCTAGCTTATCACCTAGCCAATTGTCCTAGGTCTAATAGATTATGTAGAACTTATTCAAGTTGAAGGTTTTGGGAGATTTGAAGTACTTCTTAAGATTGGAACTAGCCAAATCTAGCTTGGCAACTATTTTAATCAAAGAAAATATGCACTAAGCCTACTTGAATGTAAGCTCCAGAACCCTTTCAGAAGCTTAAATGAATATATTTTGAATGACAACAAAACCAATTCAAAGAAAATATTTTGAAGAATGACTAATGTCTACCTTGAGTTTCTTGACATAGCATATAGGTATTTCCGGTTGCATAACATGCACTTGAAGCCAAAATAATTTCACTTTATATGTGCAAATATGATTTATCTCTTTTAAAGAGATTGAGCCTAACAGAAAGTGAATATTATATCGTGCAAAGTATGCATACATGCCTTACGGATGAAAGAAAATCAAATCAAGAGTAAGAAACCAAGGCATGGGTCTTCAAGTAGCATTGGATATTACGATCAAAATGACGATATCAAACAAACTTTGATAACAACGCGTTACACAATCTTCAATAATCATGATCGCAATTCTTTCATCATCAAAAAGCTTGGATTGAAGACCAGAAGACCGAAGAATTATCAAGGAACTGATTCCACACTTCAAAAAGCTCACTTCAGTGTGGAGCGTTGAACATTATTGGAAAATGAGGGAAATTTGAACTTTCAAATTCAAATTTAAAGTCAAACCTAATTTCAACTTGGTGAGTCATCTCTTCTGCCAACTTAGTCAACTAACCCAGCTTCTAAAAGACAAGTTTAGAAACCATGATCATAAAGTGAAAAAGTAGTTTATGAAGGGACATCAAAAACCTCAACTCCAACAACTTCTATAACAGATCTGAAAATTGTCAACCTCTTCTATTGCCTTTCCAAGGCATAACAGATGATTAACATGTGTCACTTCGAGAACTGATCAAGTGCAACGATCATAAAGGAAGACCTTTATAAATAGAGATGTTGTGGTCAAACAAATAAGGGATTGACGCTACACAAAAGAAGAAACTCTGAAAATCTCTCCTCACATATAGTAAGGTTCATCACATCATGTAATCAGATCCTTACTTGTAAAAATCTTCTTTCTACATTCTTAAATAGATATACGTTCTTCCTAGAAAGAAATGTTAGGAAGAAGTCATTCAAGTTATCCCAGGTTATTCATGTTATATTTTAAGGAAACTTGAGTGTAGGATAGTTTGAGTGGCAACCCAAATACAAAACCTTTGTATCCGTGATCCAGGAGTGATCAATGTAAGATAGCTTGGAGAAGCTAATGTAAAACTACTTGCAATGGGACAGTGAGGTGTTCTTGCTGGTCACGATTTAGCCTGGAAAGGCTAGTCAAAGACTACTTTCAATAGGACGTAAAAGTTAGTTTACTTGTCATGGTTTTAGCTTGGAGAGGCTGGTGAATAACTACTTAATTTGTAATAGTAAGGGTTGTCTCCTGGTCATAGGTGTTAGCTTGGAGAAACTAGTACAAGACTACTTAAGGTTATGTTTAGAGAGGCTAATGAATAACTACTTGGTTCAACTTGGAGAGGCGTGAATAACTTGGTTGTGACAGTAAAGGTTATCTACTAGTCACAGGTGAGAGCTTGAGAAGGCTATTATAAAGACTATCTAGTTTTTCTTTCTTAGGTTGAGAAATATTTTATTGAAACCTCCACGTGTGTTGAGTATTGGATGTAGGCAGATTTGGCCAAACAGGTATAAAAATATTTATGACAAATCTTCTTTTCCCTGATCTCCTTTATTTTCTTTGTTATGCTTCATAGTTTAACATCTACTAAAATAATATTTTAAGTTATTCTGTTACTTATTCTATGCTTCAAAGATCTGCTTTCGGAAACAACAAATCTTATTTTCGTTGCACTTCAAGCTTAATGTTCGATAGTATCTTGTTAAATGTTTTAGATGTGAAAAAGAAACAAACACGATTCAACCCCCTTCTTGTGCACTTTTATACCTACAAGTGGTATCAGAGCAAGGCCTCTGAGGGTTGAGCAATCCAACAATTGTAGAGGATAAAGATCCAAGGGACAGGATGGAACATATTATCCACATAGCAAAAGATCATTCTATTAACTCATCTTTCTCTGATGAGTTTCCAGGATCTGACAAGGCACTTTCATCGTCAAAAAGAGTCCTAAGGAGCAAGTGGACAAGTACAACAAAAGCTAGAGTTTGATTGAACTCCAAAGCCAAGCACATGCTCACATGTGCAATAAGCAGAGATGTAGATGAAAAAGTATTTGATTGTGACACAGTAGTGAAAATATGGAACAACTGCACATGTTACATGAAGATCATAAATCAAAGATCTTCAAACTCTTGTCCTGGTTGCTCTTTTTGGATTCCTTAAAATCCACTAAGTTATGCTCTCTGAAATGCATGATGAATCTATAAAGAAAAGCAAGTCTTTGACCCTAAAGTCATCATATCTGAAGTAGTGTGAAGCTAAAGCAGTGAAAGTTGCTGAAACCTTCAATGAAGAGGAAGAATTGATGAAAGATCTTAGATTGAGAATTAAGATAAGATCTTTATGCTCGTGAGAAAAATACCAAAAGCCTAAGAAGGCGAAGCTAAGGAAGGAAGAGACATCAATCTAAAAGACAAAAAGGACAAAGAAAATTGTGAAAGAGCAACTTGCTAACTGTGAAAGGCTTACCTGGGTACCTGAGTATCTCTGAAGATGAAAAGAATGGGTTAGAAAGCCATGATGAGCTAAAAGATGTCACAAATCTATGATTCATGACTTGGGTATGGTTCAACAGAAGATTGTAAGGTACGAGTATTGAACTCAATCTTTCACATTTCTTAGTACTTGCATTGTATAATGAGTTACTAGAAGATTCTCAAGCTTGTTCCTCTAAATATCTTAATCAGCAAAGAAAACTCAGAAGGTTGCCTTGAAACTTAAGAAGATCAAGCCTAAAGCTGAAAAACTCAAGCTTAAGAAAGAAAAATTACAAGAAGAATTTGTTTTTCTCAAGTTCTATGCCTTAGAATGAAGTCTCCAAAAGAAATGAGAAAGATGTCAGAAAGTTATTTTTGAAATTGAGAGGGCTTCATGGCTTTTAATATCTGACCTAGAACAAATGATAAATAGTTCAAAAACCTTGCTTTTATGCTGGAGGTTAGAGGCCATAGTTTAGAAAACAAGTTTGGGATATGAAGAGGAAGTAGAAGAGAAAAAGTAATGCAACTTCATCTAAGATCTATAAACTTTGTTTCTTGCACTTTCTCGCAAGAAGGGACACCCACCTGACAAATAGTTCTTGAGAAAGAAATCCATTAGAAGGGTGGGAAATCTCTTCCTTGAAAATTAACCAAAAAGACCTAAGAAAGTCTGGGTACCAAAACCAAAAACTATCCTTATTGCAGTGTGTCGAAAAAGGTCCACTGGTTGGAGTGCTAAGGAACAAATGGATGGTGACTACTCCATACCTGTCCTGAACCAGGAAGTAGATCAGAAGCTCGAAGCTTAAGAACTTTAAACGATTCAAGCTAGATGATGAGTGAGCTCAAGAAGGACTTTGCTGATGATTTCAAAAGAACTGGAATAAAGTCTTGAAAAAATGAGCCTCAAGGAAGTTCCAGAAAGCAAGTAGATGAAAGCCAAACCTTCAGAAAGTGGGCTCCAGAACATTAACCCTTTAGAAAGCATGCTCAGAACTCCAAAGCGATCAGAAAATAAGATTTCTGGACATGAAGATGAGTAATCTGAAGATGAAAGAGAAGCTGAGGAATCTCGATGATATAGAAACTACAAGTGAGTTTCTCGTTTAAAGGGAGTCTGTCATAACCCTACTTGGGAACGTGACCGAACCGTGGGAATCCTTATTCCCACGTAAGCCTCGTGACCTCTAGTCTCTCTATATGCATATTTTAATATTAAATCTGTTTATAAAACATCATTTCCATCTCTACTAAACATTTAGCTTTTCGAAAACATATCATCATCAATAGCATATCATAATCATCTTTAACATAGTTCTCTGAAATTAGAAAGCAAATAATTTTAATTTCATTTTCCAAACTCTAAACATATCTCTGTGATTCAAAGTGTATGAGTTACTCTCTATACAAAAATATACATGAAAACGGGAATCATGTAAATACAAAATAATCATGATAAATCAATGCACTCTATCTCTATAGTCCAGGACCCTGCATCATCTACACTGGAGCACTCTATCTCTAATCAAAATTAAAAAGAGTACTTCACTTCAAAGTGAAGCTCACCAACTAACTCTCTATTGTTGAGGAGGAGGTGGATGAAAGGACCCGCTGCAGCTAGCGTATCTGTAATGGAAAAGGGAGAGGGTGAGTTTCATCTAAAACTCAAGATAGCAGGCCCTCATCCATAAACCTCTCATAGGACAACCAAGAGAATAAGTAATCATACATATATAAATCCATCGAAACCGTTAATGCAATTTCTCTAAAATTATCTCATTACATGTACATAATAGTTTTTAAATCAATTATTCTTTGAAAACATAAACAACAGTGCGCTAATAGAGAAACATGGATCTCCAATTATGCATTTCATAACGATATATTCTCTAGCTATACATGTTAGCCATGATAGAGCAAATCTATGGGTGCCAGAACAAGGCCTTACCCTCAAGGCCTTGTTCCTTCCACCTAGACACCTGCCAAGGGAAGAAGACATATTTTCTACTCTATGAGATTGCCTCTAAGGACAGCGTGGTACCAAGGTTAATGATCATTTTTCCATTCGTTAACTCACTGTTTGTTCTTTTTAGATAGATCCTAGTCTCTAGATCATAATTAATCATTTCTCTAAAACTCTGTTATAGGGATAAAACTCTATAATATATAAATACTCTCTTGAAATCGTCATGGAACTTTCAAAAAAATCTATAAATCAAGTCATAATCATACTCTAGCTCTTTAATATATCATTTAGAAATAATGGTCCTATGAGTTTGCATTAAAACAAGTATTTCATGCTCTTGTTGAAAACTACTATTTCCACAAATATGTAAAACCATCCGAAATCTCTAATATTCTTTAAAATCATGCCAACATGTTCCCAATCAAGGAAAATAACTCTAATGATCAATATAAGGATCATAGGATATGAACCCACTCACCTGGAGGGGAGAAAGGTGTGGCGTCAACACCCACAACGTTCAGGAGGGGAATGAAATGGTACCAGGATTTGCCATTAAGCCATAAGACCCAAGATTAGACTCTAACAACCTCTAAATTGCTCAAACATAACCCTAACACATTGGGAAACACCCCCCTTAATAACAATGGAGATAAACAACAACCCATTTACCAAGATATGAAATGGGAAGGAAAGGAACAACAAAAAACCATAAAATCTCACCTTTAATCTCTCGGAGGAAGAAGGATTAGGGTTGGATTAGAGGAAGAAGTAGGAAGGTTTGGGAGGAAGGGTTTTCGATTTTGGGGAGAAAATTCCCGAGTTTGGGGTTTAAAAGGGGTGGGAGGCTCACTTACGCGAAACGCCACCATTTTCACAATGCTTCCAACTCACACCCGTATAGTGGTCATGGCAGTCTAACTTGCCCGCGCTCCCTCGCTGTACCACTTATGACTGCCTAGAGCGGTCAAGACCGCTATAGCGGTGACAGTGAGTAGTTGGGTGTGTTTGGGGTTTGGAGACCGCTATGTGACACCTATAGCAATCCTTGACCGTTATAGCACTGACAGTTCACCAAAATTGCAGGTTTAAAGGTCATTCTTGCATCTTGGGCCTTCCGGCAACATGCGTGAGTCCTAAGGCACCCTAGGGTAATATGAAACTTATCCGTTGCCACATATACACCGGTATCACATTTTCCCCTTAAAAGAGATTTGGTCCCCAAATCTTAAAACATATCTTGAGGAGGGAAAGGTGCGGATACTTGATCCTCATGGCTTCCTCGGCTTCCTACGTGGCTTCCTTGTTGGAGTGGTTCTTCAGAGGACTTTCACTAAGGCCACGTCCTTTGAGCGAAGTTTCTTGATCTGCCTTCCACGATGGCAATCGTTCTTCTTCATATGGCAAGTCCTTATCAACTTGAACCACTTGTAAAGTGAGCACATAAGATTGATCGAGCATATATTTTCTGAGCATGTTGACTTGAAAAACTAGATGGATCTCTGATAAATTAGGAGGGTGCCAATCTAGGCCACTGCTCCAACTCTCTTAGAATCTCAACAGATATAGTGTGGATTCAACTTACCCCGCTTACCAAACCTCATTACTCCCTTCATGGGAGACACCCTCAGAAACACTTGATCATTGACAGCAAACTCTAAGTCTCTCTGCCGGTTCTCAAATAAGACTTCTGCCTTGCTAAGCCTTCAATAACCGTTCTCTAAAGTCTCTTGTCTAGATCTGGGTCTAAGGCTTTAGCTTCCCTAAGCTCAAACCACCCAACAGGAGATTAGGGGCGTACCATATAACACTTCAAACGGAGCCATTTGGATGCTAGCTTGGTAACCATTATTGTATGAGAACTCTCTCAGTGGCAAGTGGTCACACAGCTTCCACTGAAGTCAAACACACAAGCTCTGAGCATGTCCTCTAAAGTCTGGATAGTTCTCTGACTAGCCATCCGTTTGTGGATGAAAAGCTATGGTCAAATCCACACGAGTCCCAAGAGCCACTTAAATGCTCTCCAGAACCTGGAAGTGAACTGAGACCCTTCTATCTGATATGATCGACACTAGCACCCCATGCAAGCCAAACAACCTCATCTATGTAAAGCTGGGCATATTGAGCCGCATTGAAGGTCGTCTTCACTAGTAGAAAGTAAGCGACTTGGTCATTCTATCCACAATCAAAGCTTCTAGTGGTCCAAGGTAACCCGACTACAACGTCCATAGTTATCCTTCTGTAACGGATTTCTGTACTTTGAGTACAAATGACTAAAATACCCCTAAGGTCGTTTTCGCCCATAATTCAAGGACAGTCGGGCAGTTCTAATGGGTCAACTCAATGTTGAAGGGGATTATATTTGTTATGTTTGATATCAGAGGTGAAAATCTCGTTTTCGAACTTTGGCTCAAAATGACCAAAATACTCCTACTGTGTCTACACGGGTAAAGGTGCCGTTTGAGCTTTTCCAGGAAGTTTGGAATAATGTTTTTGAGTAATGTTTGATGTTTAGTTGAGCCAGAAAGGTCCGGGGTTAGTGCAAAATTACCATTTTACCCCTAGAACAGTGTACAGTGAGCCTAATGACGCAATTAAGCAAACCTAAGCAATATTAGGCTCTAATCGAAGATTAATTTATTTCGATAATTAATCTAGAGTCAAAATAATTTATTAAGGTTAATTAGAACCTAAGATTGCTTAGATAAACTCTAATTGCATTTTTTAATTCAAGATTCCTAGTCATGGAATCTTGAATAGTGTTTTCTCTCAAATTCCTTAAATTAAGGAATTGTGCCATACCTCATTTGACTAAGAAAATGAATTTAATTTGTTAATATAATAAGATTACCCTCCTAATCAAGTCTTGACAACCATAATTAGCCAATTACCTCACCTAAACACTTTCTTACAACTCCTAACCAAAACCTTAATCAAAGAAACACCTAAACACATCACTAAAACACAATTACATGAGCAAATTAATCCTCCCCCTTGGCTGCCCAACTGGCCTAATGCATGACCTAGGAAAGTGTCACATGTTGATTTTGTTTCACTCAAAAAACCATGCCTTAGGCCATACCTTGCCCATGCTTTCAACCATACTTGCCATGCCTAAGCCCATACCCATGTAAAGAGATATTTTCCTCTCTTTTCTCCTTCTTTGGCCATCGGCCATCCTTCCTTGGCAGCCTCCATGTTGCCAAATTTCTATAAATACCAAGCTTGGAAGAACCTTGATACACTTTAGATCATTTGCTAAGTTTAGTTGTCTTGCACTTTCTTGCATTTTCCCTCAAATTTCTCTTCATCTTCTTCATCTTCTTCTTCCTCTCAAAGAACCTTGCCACCACCATAAACCACCACAAACAACCATAAACCACCACTACCTCACCTCAAACCATCTCCTCAAACACTTAAACTTTCCATTTCCAAGCTTAGAAACTCAAGGAAAAATCACCTCCCTTGAGCACCCTCCTTGGCGAATCCATCTTCACTTCCAAGAGAAGATTTTGTCTTCTTAACTCTTCAAGAATCAAGCTTTCTTTCTTCCATTTCAAAGACTTCCTTAGGTATGGGTTTTCCTTCAAGTTTTTCTTTACTATCTTTGAAAAAGTTTCTAGCTTTCTCTTGGATTTTAAACTCTTTTCTTCTTCCTTTGTATTTTCGGCCATGGTGCCTTTGTTGAACAAAACTTTAGCTTGATGATGAGGTCTCATGGAAATGGTTTGGTGTTTGTCATGAGAGAAGCCTCTAAAGCTTGGATCTTGGTCTTGGACCATATACATGCTTGATTTTCCCTTTCTTCACAAGTTCAAAGTTTTGGTTTTCATTCCTCTAAGGTTTCGGTTTTCCTTTTTCTTATCTTGTTCAAGCTTTGGTTCCCATTTCTTTTTCTTCTTGGTTTCGGCCTCCTTGATTTGGCTTTGGGAAAAAAGTTTGCTAAAAGTATGAGAATGGTTCTTTGAATGTTTGTTATGGCTATTGCCACTTGAATCATTTTCTTGAGCTTGATGATGAAGTTCAAAACCTTAAGACTTCCTTGAAGTCTAGGTGCTAAGATCTCTAAAGCTTGCCTTATGATACATAATGGGTTGAGGTTTTATGTTCCTTTAAAGTCTTGCAAAGAGCTCTAGCTAAGATCTAAAATAAGATGCATTCATGTTTACTTTAATGCTTTGCATAGCATGTTTATTTTCAAGTCATCACTAAACAACTTAAAGATTAAAACAAGAATATGCATCCTCACTTAATAAATCTCAAAGCCTACCTATTTCAACCTTAAAGTTGATTGTTGATTTGGGTAAATACCTCAAGGGGCCTAGAGCACTAAAATAAAGAATTGAACCTTGCATTTCATGTTTACTTTTTTGTCTAGCATGTTTATATTTTATGCCATCACTTAAACCCTAAAGATAACAAATGAGTGCATCTCATGTTTATTTTATGCTCTCACTTTATTTTCTAATGAAGAACAAAAATGAGGTGCATAGCATGTTTAAGTTTATGTCATCACTTTAATGATCTAGAGCTCAAGGACTTGCCCAAGTATCCTATGTAAGGTTTTAGAAAATATTGGTTTTTCAAAGAAGCCATTTGGCCTTGTGGTGATGATGATGGACTTAATGTGAGTTCCTCTAATCACAAGTGTCCATAGTTCATGTTTTGCAATTTTTCTAAGCTTAGGAGCACCTAAGCAACATTATGAATGAAATTATATATTTTAAATCTATTTTATGAGCAAGTTAATTTAGCTACTGACCTCATGTGCAATTACATGATTTTAATGTGAGGATTTGAGTTCTAAAAGAGTTTTGAGTTCCTAAAACCATTCTAGAGAAAACTAGTAAAACTATGTACTTCTAAAATATGATTTTATGTGGTTTTTGGTGAAATCATTTCGGTTCTGTAACTCCATGTTTGGCCACTGTACTAAATATATTTTATGGTGTGGAAATGTGTAAAATTATGTTTGAGTGAAGTAAGGAACGTTTTAGAGAAGTTAGAAAAGATTAAGTAACTAAAAAGGGTTCAAATTTAGAATTCTAGAACACCTAACTATCAAAAAATGCAAACCTGTTCCAGCATGATTAATTCAAGGATAAATGGTTCATAATTAGTAAAACATGTATAAAAACCCTTCATAAATGATTAGGTATTAATTATAAAGTTTAAGGTGATGATAAGGACTTAAAATGGGAATTCTAGCACACTTAGACATGGTAATATGCAATTCTGTTCCAGCATAGTTAGATTGAGGAAAAATGACTTATAACTTAGTAAACATGCCTAAGAATCCCTCATAATTGGTTTAGGAATTGATTATGGAGCCTTAGGCGAAGACGGATCTTAAAAAGGGTCGCGAACGGAGATTCTAGAGCCCGTAAGCATATGATATTTTTTTGCCCTTAAATGCATAATGCTGTTTGGAATTTTTAGTAAGCCTAAATCTTAGTGAGAATCATAAGTGATGATCTTTTGGGTGTAATAAGGATGTAATATGGGAATTAGAATGATTGGAACATAAGTTTAAGACCCTAAGGGCCAAGGCATAAGACAATATGAGATAGGAAGTGTGATGAGACCAAGCGAGTATGCTTGTGTTATGTATGAATGTGTTAATGTCATGAGTTTGATAACATGAGGATTCATGTTGTGTTGTGATGATGATTTTGGTATATTATGGGCATAATGCATGAGAACATGCGATATAGATGAATCAAAGAAAGTATGTTTTTATGATTGAAAGGTTTATTTGATTCATGAGACAACACGCATTTATGTGAGTTATGTGGCATGACTGAAATTTGAGGAAATTTGGATTGCAGTATTATGCCTGTCGAATTTTCGTCAAATTTGAGAGACTTAAGAAAGTTTTGAAAAATAAGATGTTTAATATGACACATCGAGACGTACTCTCCTGCTACGGTGAGGAGAAGGTAAACCGTGAGGGCATCGACATTAGCTTTCCAAAGCGACAAAGTCTGGTCTTAACCAGTCGATGCGTTTTGAAGAAGGAAAAAGTCCCATGATGGGTGATCCTTAGGCCCCCTACCCGTACTCTAGGAGTCAGGATTATGATGATTATGATTATGTTTATGATTCGCTTATCAAGAGGATAAGTAAGAACTAGTGACGACTAGTTAAGGTATGAGCTCATAGCCTAGTTTAAGGGTGCGGTTACTATTATGATGCTTAGTGTCACAAGTTTGAAGAGAAGAAATGATGTTCAAGAGAAGTTACATGCCACTATATGTTGATTGATTTTTGTTTGGCTTGCCTAAAGTACGTCATGCATTCATGTTCTGCTATGCTATATACATGCATTAAGATTCATTATAAAAGACATGGACCTTGGATAATTATCTTGAAAACCTCATAATGAACCTATGCATGTTTAACCTTTTCATAATAAACCCAAGGTTCATGGGGACGTAAACGATGACACTAGGATAAAGGTCTTCCTCCTGAGATTCTTTAGCAAGATTCTCACCCCTCTCTATTTTCTTTCCGTTACGTCTCAAGATTCGATGGCGTCGTTTGTGATTTTTGTTGATGTGTCCATGTGGGAACCACTATGATCGAATCATCATCCTACCACTTCGAGGGTCGTTGTGTTGTATGCATTTATGCATACATGGGTTGCCCATTTGCATTTCCTAATTTAATTTCGCTTCACTCGGACTTCTCCCTATGGTGATGATTTGATATTTGAGAGGACGCGACCCAGCAACGGGCAGAACGGTCTTCCAACCATCATCTTCGGCGGTGCGCGCTATCTGGGTACGTTCCTCGCCCCAGAGGTACTTGGAGACCGATCCGTCGGAGGATCCCCTTTCTCATCCTTTCTCGAGGGTCTGCTTATGGTTCCCATGGATATTGGGAGGGGTAGTGAGGAAGGTCACGCAGCGGAGGCTACACGACAGAGATGCGCCCACTCGTGGAGGTCATGTTCGTCCACTTCTACCTACATGCACCAGGAGCTTGCCCAATTCATTGGGTATGTGTAACACCCTAACTTTCACCTCACACGCTCGAGTCGCATTTGGCTAGTTATTAGACGTTACACCTTTTATTTTAGAACTTGACTTATCTTTATTTAAAATACGGGTAATAAAATATGACTAAATTTTTTTTTTTGAACTTAGGATTTAAAATGCGAGCCGCACGTGCGCATACATAACGATTAATACACACATGATATAGCCAACATATACACATTATCATAGCATATAGAAACAAGTCATGGAATAGTCACAACATAATTTATATTAACATATCATAGTCACATCATAACGACGATGCCCTTCGAACATGAGGACATCTCAAGATACTAAACATAACAAAAGATGAACGTACACGAACCCAACGCTAGACATTACTATAATTTTACTAGACTAATCTTCGCGCTTCCGCTGCGACCTAATGGGTGGGTCAGCGTGGTTTCTAAACTTGCGCCTCACAAAGGATCACGAACATCCGCATCACTCGCCTCTGGAGACGACACGGAAGAAAGGAAAAGGGATGAGAAATCTATATAAGATTCTCATAGGCTTCCGACTCTAACACAAGTGTCATCGTCGTCGCCCCAGCCACTTCGGTCTTATTATGAAAGGGTGTGCATGCATAAGATTCAATTTTACATTTCTCAAGTTCTTTTATCCAAAGTGGGTGTCTTTTAACATGGGTCTTAATGACATGAATGCAACATATATTCTATGTATGCATGGCAATACTTGAGCATGACAATACACATAGATAACACATATTACTTAATCAAAGCATCAATGAAACTTCAACGAAACATATGCATGTGCATCTTTTACTTTATCATAATTGAACTTGTGAGTTCCTTTCATAACTTTTCACTTTATCATTTTTCTCATTTTCCACCCTCGTCATAGCCACCAAAATCCATCCAACATGCCGCCCAGCGATTATCATAGCCACCAAAACTCCTAATCACCTATCGCCTAGGAATGAGCTCATCCTAACTAGCCGCTAGATTTATACGGGGAAAAATAGGGGGAATCATATCTCTTTCTTGGATCACCCTACAACCCTTAACTCGGGAAGTCATAATGGGATCATTTCCTCATTAACATATCTCTTTTCTTTCTTGGAAACGCATCAACTGGTTAAGACCAGTGACTTTGTCCGCTTGGTATGGCTTCAACGTCCATACCCCCCACGGGTTTACTTTCTCCTCATCGTAGCAGGAGAAATGCGTCTCGGCATATAACCTTTACATTAACATATCTCTTTTCTTGGATCACCCCATACAACCCTTAACTTGGAAGTCATAATGGGATCATTTCCTCATTAACATATTTTGTATGGATGCAACATGAGCGTACAATCATAATACATCATATAACATATCATTTATGCAACATGAGCATGGAATCATCTTAAAACATACCATATACTTTTCTCATATGCAACGTTATAACATTTCAAGTAACATTCATCACGTCATATACATTTCAAGTAAATAATCAAGTAAGACTTCAATACACATAGGCATTCTCATCATAATTTCATTTCATCATATCATGTACATTCCCATTAAGTAATCATGTAAAAGGCAACATCACATAAGCATCCATATCATAGGTTCATCCCATTAAAATCAAAACACTCATTTTTGGCACATTTAGGTCCTGGTAATCGATTACATGCTGGTAATCACCAGAGACAAAACTTGTTTGGAAAGAAGAACATCATGGTAATCGATTACATGAATGGTAATCGATTACATGAGTCTGAACTGGTTCTGGGTACGGAGAACACCCTTGGTAATCGATTACACCTCTTGGTAATCGATTACTATAACCCAGAATCTCATAAATTGCTTCCTGGTAATCGATTACATAGCCCAGTAATCGATTACCATAATCCCTTTTTGAAAAACTAAACTTTCTAACACATTTTCAAGTATCCTTCCTTTCCAAAAACACTTTATCACACCTTTCTAAAAACTCTTTGAAATCATTATCATATTTCCACAATTTAAAACCAACATTGTAACATAACTAAGAAATAAATCTCAACACTCATAAAAACAAACATAAAGGAAACTACTTCATATTCTTTATTTTATTGCTCATAGGCTTCAATCTAGCGGATTCTAGAACGGCCGACCAACTTTAAGGTTGGCAAGGGTAAGCTTAGAGCTTTTTGAAAACATGTGATTAAGTTCTTCAAACAACTTTTAGTGATCTACTTAACATTTATATCAAACTTTTTATAACAAAAGGAAATGGAAACCGAAACCATTAAGGGGAAAAAGGAAACAAGAACTGAAAACTTTGAACAAGGAAAGGAAAGGAAACTGAAATCATTTATGGTCCAAGACCAAGTTTTCAAGCTTTAGAGGTTTCATTGTGATGAACTCAAAGTCATCATCTAGAACTCTCATCATCAAGCTATCATGAAACATCATCAATGGCCTTGAAGGCCGAACATGTAAGGAAAAGAAAGAACTTGAAAGAAAACTCCCTACCTAGTGGTGAAGAGGAAAGCTTGGTTCTTGAAGCAAGTTGAGAAGAACAACTTCTTCCTTGATGCTTGATGATTTTCGGCCAAGGCAAGGAGGCAAAGAAGATGAGGTGTTTTCTTTGTGAGCTTGAAGAGGTGAAGAAAAGGAAAGGAACTCTTGAGTCTTGAGAGAAAAAGAACTCAAGATTACTCTTTGAAGCTAATCTTGGCAAATGAA
Source organism: Dalbergia oliveri (assembly GCA_030441495.1). Taxonomy (NCBI): domain Eukaryota; kingdom Viridiplantae; phylum Streptophyta; class Magnoliopsida; order Fabales; family Fabaceae; genus Dalbergia; species Dalbergia oliveri. The sequence goes on from JAMLFY010000017.1 coordinate 3,218,203, forward strand.
CAAAATGCAACCAAGCTCATCCAAGCATGGTATTTATAGAGGGAATGAGACCTTGTGGCTGATTTGGGAGGAAGGCTTGGCCTCATGTTCCATGAGGTGAGAGAAATTGCTTTATGGAGGCATGGTGAGGTATGGTGGAAAGTATGGGCAAGGCATGGGCAAAGCATGGGCAAGGCATGGGCATTTTTGTGTGTAAAAATAAATCAACATGTGAGGAATGGGGAGGGAATTTTTTTCAGATTTTGCAGCCAAGGGGGAGGGAAAATCTCTCATGTAATTGTGGTTTAATGATGTGTTTAGGTGTGTCTTTGATTAGGCTTTTGATTAGGCATTTGTAAGCAAGTGTTTAGGTGATAAAATGGCTAATTAAGGTGGTTCAAGACTTGATTAAGGAGTGGTCATACTAAATTAGAGAATTAAAACCATACTTTAGTCAAATCAAATCATAGACACAATTCCATGATTTAAGGAATTGGAGAGAAAACACTATTCATGAAAATGTGACATAATGTCTTAAATTCAAGAATAGGATTTTGAGCTTTCTAAGCAATCTTAGGTTCTAATCAACCTTGATTAATTATTTTGACTCTAGATTAGTAATTAGAATTTACTAATCTTTAATTAGAGCCTAATATTGCTTAGGTTTCGCTAATCGTGTCATTCGGGCCAAAATGCACTTAGCTAGGGGTAAAACGGTAATTTTTCACTAACTCCCGGGGCCACTCGGGCTTATCCCGACATAAAACATTACTTAAAAACATCATTTAAAACCTTTTGGTGAAGTCGGGTTCAACTGGCACGTAAAATGAGGTTAACAACCACAGGGGCATTTTGGTAATTTCGCGTCGGAACTCAAAAATGAGATTCTTCTACTATTACCACACATAACATACACAATCCCCTATCATCACAAAAACATCCCCTCGAGGATGGCACGACAATCCTCATTTTCGGGTAAAACGACCTCAGGGCATTTCGGTCATTTGTACACGAAAAAATCGGGCGTTACATTACTCCCTCCTTAAAAAGAATTTCGCCCTCGAAATTCGTTACATGAGCACAAACAAAACTACCACCTAACTGCACTTCCTCGAGAGCAAGAGGTGCCTTCGGCATTGACATTAGCCTAGAAAAGCGGACATTGACATTAGCCTGCCAAAGCGACAAAGTCGTTGGTCTTAACCAGTCGATGCGTTTTGAAGAAGGATAAAGTCCCATGATGGGTGATCCTTAGGCGCCCTCCCGTATCAGGAGTTGGGATTATGATGATTATGATTATGATTATGATTCGCTTATCAAGAGGATAAGTAAGAACTAGTGACGACTAGTTAAGGTATAAGCTCATAGCCTAGTTTTAGGGGTGTGGTTACTATTTTGATGCTTAATGTCACAAGTTTGAGAAGAAGGAATGATGTTTAAGAGAAGTTACATGCCACTTATATGATGATTGATTATTGTTTGGTTTGCCTAAAGGATTGTCACGCATAATGTTCTGTTATGCTAATACGTGCATTAAGATTCATTAAAAGACACGACCTTAGATAATTATCTCTGTGAAAACCTCATAATGAACCTATGCATGTTTAACCTTTTCATAATAAACCCAAGATTCCTATGGACGTAAATGATGACACTAGGATAGAGGATTCCTCCTGAGATTCTTTAGCAAGATTCTCACCTCTATCTGTTTCTTCTTCCGTTACGTCTTCAGATTGCGATGGCGTCGTTCGTGATTTTTGTTGATACGCCCGCGTGGGAGCTACACTACGATCCAATCATCGTCCTACCATTTTGAGGGTCATTGTGCTGTACGCATTTTTGCATACATGGGTCGTCCATTTGCATTCCCGGTCTCATTGCGCTTCACCCCAACTTCTCCCTATGGCGATGATTTGATTTTTCAGAGGACGCGACACCGGCAAGGACGGAGCGGGTAATCCTGACCATCGTCTCAGGTACGTGGTTATCCAAGTGATTCCTCGTCCGACGCATTCGAGAATTGAATCTGAGAGGGATTCCCCTTCTCATCCTTTCTCGAGGGTCTACCGCCTACGGTTCCCATGGATATTGGGAGGGTAGCGAGGATACGTTATCGCGGAGGCTAGCATGATGCCTAGAGATGCACCCACATCGTGGGGGTCATGTTCGCCCACTCTTTCCTATATGCACCCGAGGAGCTTGCCCAGTTCATTAGGTATGTGCCATCGAGGGACGAGGAGGAGCATCATCCATAGTTCGAGGGAGGGGTAGTCTTAGTTTGGGAATGTATCTTTTGGGACTTCTTGTATCCACTATTTATGTTTCTTGTATTTTATATTTCTGGACTACAACTCTCCACTTATATGGGTACGACTTTATGCTTTCCTTTGTGTTTTAGATGATGTACTAAACTACTATGATTAATATTATGATGAATGTTTTTATGATGAGGTGTTTCTTATTGCTTTTGCTTTGCATGATTTATTTGTTCTTCTTTTACGTATCATTTACGTACGCAATGGCTCGCACTTTGTTTGATGCACATGTATTTCAAAAAAAAAAGAAAAAATTTGCCCGTATTTTCCGCTAAGTAATTTTACAAATGATGTTCAAAAGGAAGTAATAACTAATAATTAATCGTAATACGTCCTAGGTGTGTTGGGTTAAATATTAGGGTGTTACACTTCCTACTTCCACTCTGGAATCTCTCTTAGCAAGCCCAGGCTTTTGGTGAGCCTTTACCTGACACACCAAACACCGTGCCACCTAGTCACCAACGTCTCTCTTCAAGCCTTCCCACCAATATAGCTCTATGAGATCTTGATACATCTTTGTAACGGGATGAATGGAGTATCCTACTAGGACTCTTCCATCACTCTTTTTCTTCAACTCACCTACATCGATACAAATAGGCGGTCCCCAAAGTGTAACACCCCCCACCTCCATAGAAAACTCAAGGCTCTCTCCTCTATGTACATCCTTCATAAGTTTAACCAACTTGGGGTCTCCCCCTCCATGCCTTAATATGCTCCACCAGGTGGACTGGGCCCTAATATAAGTGAGAAAGGTTCCTAAATCACCAAGCCCAAATTAGATTCCCTCTACCTTTAGCTTATGGATCTCTTCTATCACGCGCCTCAAAGGTGCTATATGGGCCAAACTACCCATGGAACTTCTACTAAATGCGTTGGCTACTACATTAGCCTTGCCCAGATGATAAGATATAGTACAGTCGTAGTCTTTCAACAACTCTAGCCATCTACGTGCTTGAGATTCAGATCCTTCTATTGGAAGATAAACTTTAAACTCTTGTGATTGGTGAAGATCTTACATGTCTCCCATACAGATAGTGCCTCCAATCTTCAAGGCAAATACCACTACTGCCATCTCAGAATCATGGGTTGGATAGTTTTGTTCATGCCTTTTGAGTTGCCTAAATGCATAAGCCACTACTCGATCATGTTGCATAAGGACACGATCTGACTGAGGCATCAGGCAAACAAACCTCTCGTGCCTGAGGGCAACACAAGCATAGGAGCCATGGTCAACAGGTCTTAAGCCTCTAAAAACTCTCTTCACAAGTATATGACTACTAAAACTTAATACCCTTCTGAGTCAACTTGGTCAACGGCCCTTCTATTCTGGAGAAATCCTGAACAAATCTCTAATAGTATCCAAGCCAAACAGGAAACTATGGATCTTTGACACTATGGATGGTCTCGGCCATTACTTAAAGGGTTCAACCTCCTTCGGGTAAACTGCATACCCTCCTTGGACACCACATGCCTAAGCAATGCTACTTGATCAAGCCAAAACTCACACTTAGAGAACTTGGATACACTGGTTCTCCCTTAGGGTCTATAAGATGATCCTAAGATGGTGCTCATGCTCCTCTTCGCTCCTAGAGTACACCAAGATGTCTTCAATGAAGACAATCACGAAGTGGTCTAGGAATGGCCTGAAGACTCTCTTCTCATCATATCTATGAAAGGTGCAGGGGTATTGGTTAACCCAAAGGACATCACTAAGAACTCATAGTGTCCATAGCGTGTCCTAAAGGCTATTTTGGGCACATCCTCACCCTTGATCTTTAACTCAACCTAAGATCAATCTTAGAAAAACACCTAGCCCATTGGAGCTGATCAAACAAGTCGTCTATGCATGGCAAGGGTACGGTTCTTGATTGTAACCTTGTTCAGGTGCCGGAATCTATGCACACCCTCATAGACCCATCATTCTTCTTACAAACAACATGGAGCACCACAAGGCGGATACTCAGTCAGATAAACCCCTTGTCAAGCATTTCTTGTAATTGATCCTTTGGCTCTTTCAACCCTGCGGGAGCTATTCGATTGTATGGGGAATAGAGATGGGCTTAACTTAGCTCCAACTCTATCTGAACTCTATTTCAATCTCTGGAGGCATCCTGGTAGCTCCTCAAAACATATCCAGGAACTTCACAAACCAAAGGAACTATAGGCTTGGCACTATTGCATCTATGTCTCTAATTGAAGCCAAAAACCCATAAGTTCCTATATCCATGAGCTTCAAGGCATTCATGGTCGAAATCAAGCTAGTTGGGAGGACAACTGATACCCTTCAACTTTAGGAGCTCGCCTCCCGAACATCAAACTTCACGGATCCCTTCGAAGTCCACGATGGCATGACATGAAGCTAGCCAATCCATGCCCAAGATGACATCGAAATCTGACATGTCCAACAAATGAAGGTTCATGAGTGACTCTATACCTCTAACCTTTACCTCACACTTTCTATAGACAAATTGAATTAGAGATTCCCCTGAGGGTATCCCCACAAAAAATGACTTCTCTAGGGTAGAAACAAGTCTTTCAAACCGTGTGGCACAGGAATGGGGACACATATGAGTATGTAGACCCAGAGTCAATCAAAGCAAAAGCTCAAGGGAGAAGACTCTGATGATACCTATAACTTGTATCAGAATGTTGCATCCTGGCGCGTAAAGCAAATAGACGGGCTGTCCCCCACCACCCTGGCCTTGCCTTTACCACCCGAGCTTCTAATCTCCAGGGCCCCCTACCTAGCACCTTTGCTAACTAGAGTAGCTAGGCCACCCTGGGTCCTTGACTAGTAAGACTAAATTGAAGCAATAGGGTTCACTGACCCTGACTAGATGCTCCTCTCTGAATAAACACACTCCTGCTTGCGGCCTGGCTAGCCATAGCCATAACAAATAAAATGCCAATCATGCACTGGCCATCATGTCTCCTCCTACAAGTTTGACACTTCAGAAACTTCTGAACCGAACCTGGCCATCGTACTAGCTACCACCTCTACTCTAACTCTAGGAAGTAGTAGGCCGGGTGGACTTTAAAGGCGGCCTTACTCCAACGGACCAGTTGCAAGCCCTCTGGCCAGATCCTCTCTCATACCAGCTCTCCAAAGAATGAACCATGTGTCCTGGCCTTCTTGCCGGTCAAAGCAGCCTCTCTCTCTCCAACGTAGCCTCTAACCCAATAGCGGTGTTCCACCTGAGCATAATACATGGTGTCGACATGTGGCTCGAGACAGGGAATATGTTGAGGCAGCCCCACGACGAAAAGCCTAACCCTCTCTATCTCTAATGTCAACATACAGACGCTACCTGGGCCAAATATGTGAACCTCTCATCATACTCCGCAATCTGACATGCCAGTAGAGCTGAAGCCTCAAGAACTCCTCAACCATTTGAGCCCAATGGCTCTCTGAAAGAAACCTACTCGAGCGGGTCCAGAATTCCTCCCGGAGGGTAGCTCAAGTCGCCATGCCCCTGAAGGAATTTTTCATACCAAATACCAGCCTGGCCTCCAGTTGGAAGCCAGTCAACTACTGCCCCATTAGAAGACGTGTATGTCTATGATGATCTTTGTAACACCCTAATATTTAACCCAAACACGTCTAGGATGTATTACGATTAATTATTAGTTATTACTTTCTTTTAAACTCATTTTCAAAACTACTTAGTGGAAAAACAGGTAAAATTTTTTTTGAAATATATAAAACAAGATACGAGCCATTGCGTGCAACATAAGCGAAACGTAAAGCGGAAGAGAAGAATAAATCATAGTACAAAAGCAATAAAGAACACTTAACTCATAAGAAACAATCATCATAATATTAATTAACATAGTTTAGTACATAATTGGAAATAAAAACATAAAGTCATACCCATATAGTGGGGAGCTTGTAGTACAAGAAACATAAAATACAAGAAAGGAAATAGGAAATATAAATAGCGAATACATGGAAAGCGCCTAAAAGATCAATCCCAAGCCATGACTACCCCTCCCTCAACTCCTGGTGGTCCTCCTCGTCCCTCGAAGGTACATACCCAATGAACTGTCAGCTCCTCGAGTGCGTGCAAACGAAAAGGTTGACGGACATGACCTCCTCGACGTGGGCGCATCTCTGGCGTCGAACTAGCCTCCTGCATCACCGTGTCCTGCTACCCCTCCCAATGTCCATGGGGACTACAGGGTAGACCCATAAAGGGATGGGAAGAGGATCCTCTTTGGATGATCTTGGAATGCCTCGACGAGGGAACATACTGGGGTAACCGCACACCATTGAAGATGAAGGACGGGCATGCCGTTCTCTCATCATGGGTCGTCCCTCGAAGATCATATCGTCGTCATAGGGAGAGGTCGGGGTGAAGCGGAAGCTAGAAGCGGAAAAGCAAATGGGTGTCCCATGTATGCAAAAATACACACGACAGCTTCTCAAAGTCATAAGACTGATAATCTGGATCGTAGTGCAACTCCCACGGGCGCATCAACAAAAATCACGAACGACGCCATCGTGGTCTGAAGACATAACGGAAAGAAAGGAGAGGGGTGAGAATCTTGCTAAAGAATCTCAATAAGGAAATCCTCTATCCTAATGTTATTGTTTACGCCCAGGAACCTTGGGTTTATTATAAAAAGGTTAAATGTGCAAATGTTCATTATGAGGTTTTCATAAAAGATAATTATCCAAGGTCCATGTCTTTTATGATGGATTTTAATGCATGTATGCAGCATACCAGGACATGAATGCATGGCAACACTTTATGCAGCAAACCAATAAAACATATCATCATCAACCAGTACTTCATATAAATGCCATGTAACTTCTCATACTCACTTCTCTCTTTCATAAGCAAAATGCTTCACATCTTTTCTCATTTCTCAAACTTGTGACATCATGGTATGTGAAAATAGTAACCGACCCCGATACTAGGCTATGAGCTATACCTTAACTAGTCGTCACTAGTTACTTATCCTCTTTGTAACACCCTAATATTTAACCCTATACGCCTAGGACGTATCAAGACTAATTATTAGTTATTACTTCTCTTTAAATTCATTTATAAAATACTTAGTGGAAAATACGGGCAATTTTTTTTTAAATGATTTATATAAAACAAAGTGCGAGCCTTTACGCGTAACATAATCAACATGAAGCGGAAGAATAAATAAAACATACAAAACATAAGCATTAAAGAACACATCCATCATAAACATCATTCCTCATCACATTAGATAATATAGTTTAGTACATCACAACAGAAATATAACAGAAACATAAAGTCTTACCTATACTAGTGGGCAGAGCTAGGACAATAAGAAACATAAAGACAAATACATGGTAATAACCCCAAAAGATAAACACCCAACTATCACTTCCCACTCCAAGCCACTGGTGATGCCGATCCTCGTTGGGGAGATGTAGCCCGCGAACTGACGAAGCTCCTTGATGTAGCCCAACGAGCGAAGATCTAGGCATGGGAATCGAGGAACGCATGGCCTCCACGTCATGGTCGCCTCTAGGCGTCGACGCACCTCGCATGCCTTGGCTGGTGACGTGTCCTAACCTCCTCCGCGACCCATAGGAAACGAAGGGAAGAGCCCTCCAGAAGATTGGCCTCTAATCGAACGGAACATCTCGGGAAGGTTGGGCACGACGGGCTCTCATCTCGGGGTCATGTCCTCTCAAAGATCAAGTCGTCGCCAAAGGGTGAAGTCGGATCGAAGCGATAGCTGGAGACGGGGAAAGCAAAAGGGCGTCCCACGTATGCAAAACGCGCACCTCGCAATGACCCTTGAAGTGGTAGGACTGATGCTCGGGGTCATAGTGCACCTCCCATGTAGGCGGGTCAATGAAAATCACGAACGACGCCATCGATATCTGAAGACGTAACGGAAAGAGACGAGAGGGGTGAGAATCTTACTAAAGAATCTCAGGAAGTCCTCTATCCTAGTGTCATCGTTTACGTCCCCAGGAACCTTGGGTTTATTATGAAAAGGTTAAGCATGCATTAGTTCATTATGGAGTTTTCGCAAAGGTATTTATCCAAGGTCCATGTCTTTTATAATGATTCTTAATGCATGTATGCAACATAATATTTCATGGATGCATGGCAGCACTTTAGGTAAATCAAACAATAATTCAAACAACATTTGAGTGGCATGAAAATTTTCTTTGAACATCTTTCCTTTTCTCATACTTGTGACACCAATAATATAGTAACCGCACCCTTAAACTAGGCTATGAGCTCATACCTTAACTAGTCGTCACTAGTTCTTACTTATCCTCTTGATAAGCGAATCATAAACATAATCATCATAATCCCGACTCCCGAGTACGGGTAGGGGCCTAAGGATCACCCATCATGGGACTTTTTCCTTCTTCGAAACGCATCGACTGGTTAAGACGACTTTGTCCGCTTTGGGGGCTAATGTCTATGCCCTCACGGTTTTACCTTCTCCTCTAGAGGAGAGTACGTCTGGTGTGTCACCTTAAACATCATATACTTTCATTCTTCGAAACGCATAAACTTGGTTAAGCCAGCGACTTTGTCCGCTTCGGATGGCTTGACGTCCATACCCCACGGGTTACTTTCTCTCGGAGAGGAGAAATGCATCTCGGCATATAACTTTAAACTTCATATTTCTCAAAAACTTTCTTTTTGTCCCTCAAATTTGACGGAAATTCGTGGCATAACGCTATCTCTGAATTTCCTCAAATTGAGTCATGCCACATAATTTCAGTCACATGCATCATTTTCATGGAACTTTCTCATTGCAATACTTTCTAGTTCACATGAGCATATTTCTCAATTTCATTCATATATTTGAAACATTATGCATTTCAAACACAACATTTCATCATATCACCAAATCACATTATGCACATAAAGTTTCATGCTCAAGGAACTTAACATAATCACATCATCATAAGTGTGCACGGGCTCATCATCATAAGTATGCTCACTCGGCCTCCTATCTCATAGTATCTTATGATGTGACCCTTAGGGTCTTAAACTCATATTTCGGTCATTCTAATCCTCACTAAGGGTTTTTATAACACCTAAGGGATCATTACTTAAAATTCTCACTAAGTTTTAGGCACACTTAAAATTCCATACAGCATTATGTAGTTTGGGCAGGAAAAATATCACATACTTACTGGGCTCTAGAATCTCCATTTGTGACCCTTTTTAAGATCCGTCTTCTCCTAAGGCTTCATAATCAATCCCTAAACCAATTATGAGAGATTCCTAGGCATGTTTACTAAGTTATAATTCACTTTCCTCAATTTAGCTTTGCTGGACAGAATCACATCTTGCCATGTCTAAGTGTGCTAGAATTCCTATTTTAAGTCCTTATCATCACCTTAAGCTTAGTAATTAATACCTAATCATTTATGAAAGGTTTTTATGCATATCCTACTGATTATGAACCAATTACACTCGAATTAATTATGCTGGAACAGAATTGCATTTTTGTGCATTAAGGTGTTCTAGAATTCTCATTCTTATCCTTTTAAGTTACTTATTCTTTTCTAACTTCTCTAAATCGATCATCCCTTCACTCAAACATAATTTTACACATTTTAAACACCTTAGAACAACATTTGTACAGCAGCCAATCATGAAGGGCAGAACCGAAGTTATAAGCCCATAAAATCACATAATCTCATGAATTAAAATGCATACAAGTTGCTAGTTTTCTCTTGGAACAATTTTAGGAACTCAAACTCTTTTAGAAACCAATTTATCTCATTAAAATCATTAAAGTCCAAGCAAGATCAGTAGCTAAATTAATTTTCTCATAAATAGATTTAAAACATATAATCTCATTCATAATGCTCCTTAGGTACTCCTAAGCTTAAAATTTCAAAACATGGCTATGGGCACTTGTGATTAGATGAACTCACACCGAGCCCATTATCATCACCACAAGGCCAAAATGGCTTCATTGAAAACCAACGTTTTCTTAAAACTTTACATTGGATACTTGGGCAAGTCTTTGAGCTTTAGACCATTTAGGTGGTGACATAAATTTAAACATGCTATGCAACTCATTTAACTCTTCTAGAAAATAAAGTGAGAGCATAAAATAAATATGAGGTGCACTCATTTATTATCTTTAGAGTTTAAGTGATGGCGTAAAATATAAACATGATAGACAAGAAAGTAAACATGAAATGCAAGGTTCAATTCTTTATTTTAGTGCTCTAGGCCTCTTGGGGTGTTTACCCCAAATCAACAATCAACTTTAAGGTTGAAATAGGTAGGCTTTGAGATTTTTAAGTGATGATGCACATTCTTGTTTTAATCTTTAAGTTGCTTAGTGATAGCTTGAAAATAAACATGCTATGGAAAGCATAAAAATAAACATGAATGCAACTCCTTTTTAATCTTAACTAGAGCTCTTACAAGACTTTTAAAGGAACATGAAAACCTCAACCCATTATGTATCATAAAGTGAGCTTTAGAGTTCTTAGCATCAAGACACCAAGGAAGTCTTATGTTCTTCGAACACCATCATCAAGCTCAAGGAAACGATTTTTCAAGAGACAACCTTTCAAACAAACATAAAAGGGCTACCTTAACATTTTTAGCAAACTTTGTTCAAGAGAGAAAGGAAAAACAGAAACCATTGAAGAAAAAGAAATAAAAACCAAAGCTTGGACAAGGCAAAAAGGAAAAACCAAAACCTTAGAGGAATGAAGGCCAAAACTTTAAACTAGGAAAAACCAAGGAGGAAACGGAATCATAAAGGAAAGGAAATGAAAAACCAAAACTTTGAACTTTCAAGGAAAAGGAAAAACCGAGTTTGTATATGGTCCTAGACCAAGATCCAAGCTTTAGAGGTTTCTCATCAGGCAAACACCAAACTATCTCCATGAGACCTCATCATCAAGCTAAAGATTGGTTTGTAAAATGGCCTCATGGTCGAAAATACAAAGGAGAAGAAAAGAGTTTGAAACCAAGAGAAAACTAGAAACTTTTCTCAAAGAAAGTAAAGAAAACTTGAAAGAAAACCCCTACCAAATGAAACCTTGAAAGAGATGAAAGAAGCTTGATTCTTTGAAGGAAATAAGAAGACAAAATCTTGTTGGGGGATATAGGTTCGACCAGAGGAAAAACCAAGGGAAATGACTTTTCCTTGAGGAAACAAGCTTAGAAATGGAAAGATTGAGTGTTTGAGAGGTGGTTTGAGGTGGGGGTGGTGGTTCAAGGTGGTTGGTGGTTTGTGGTGGTGGAAAGCTTTCTTTGAGGAAGAGGAAAAAACTTAGAGGAGAATAAGAAAACAAGAGAAATTGCAAGAATGCACAACTTAGCAAATGATCTAAAAAAATGGCCAAGCTTTCCAATGTGTGTTATTTATGAATGAAATGTTGTGGCTAATTTAGGGGGGAGGGCTGGCCGAAATTCATTGGCCTTGGAGGGAAGGAAAATATCTTCCAAAGCTTGTCTTGAAGCTAGTAAAGTGCTAGCTTAGGTGTAGTCAAATCCTAGCTTTTGCATAGCCTTTTTGGATGAAATTTGAACTCAAAATTTGTGGCTTTTGGGGGGAAATTCTAACTAGATTAACAATTTTAAAATAATTCTTTTGGTCAAAGGTGGTAGACAAATTTCCTTGATCTAAGGAAATTGGAGAGAGAAAAATACTATTCATTACTTTTTGATTAGACATCTGAATTAAAGAATGTAATTAGAACTTGACTAAGCAATTTTAGTTTCTAATCAACCTTAATAAATCATTTTGACTCTAGATTAATT